>OX104120.1:11500889-11559234 GCA_944474755.1 Limnoperna fortunei | reverse complement strand
TTACTTTATTATTTTTGAGATACTTCATATGTTCATGAAGATATGTGTTATAAAGGAGTTTTAAAAAAACTTTTATTTATTTATAATTCATGATACACACAATGTCAGATCCACTTAAAATCAATGAGAATAAATGTAGTTCCAAAAGCACAAAAGTTACATAAATGACAAAGGCAATCATCACACTAATGTTAGCCTCTTTGCTGTGCAAGAGCAGTAGTTAATATTGCCAGTTGATTTTGCTCTCAATTCAGTTCGTGGCACTAAACGTTTGCTCACAATCAATCTTGTCAAATTCATCAGCTATGAAAATTGCATTTTCCTGGCTACATCACTGTCTTGATTTGCTATTAATTGTTCGTTGTATGAACTATTACAGTTATTGGCGATTCTTAACTAGGGAACATTATCTGCGAACATAATATGAAAATGTCTCTGTTTATCTTCAGTGCTCAGTATTGGTAAATCATGGCCTCTGTTTTAAAACATCAGTAATAAAGTCTATATATTTATCTATTTGGGTATTTGACATTTCAAGCTCTTCTAAAGCCATTTTAGATTGGATCACGTGTTAATTTTATGGTTTTGTAAATGTAATAAGTGTCAGCATGGGATCACCAAACATATCATCAAAACGGGTAATGAATACCTATTTAATAACTTTATTAGCTCTGATAAATGACAAGTGATCAAAGAAAAGTTATTAGAAAAGTTTATTTTTCTTTGTTGTTATAAGTGGCCGATTGTTTTCAAACAATGGCGTGAGTTACCCATGTTAAAAATTATAGCATCTCGGCAGAAACGGATAGCATTGCAACAGTCTCAATAGCGTCTCAGTTCCAAGCTGCTTAAACAGCCTAGGGAGAACACTGATTAGTAATTAGTTTATATTTCCAGTTTTGTCGCTATCATAATTTAATAATTAATAATTCCCGTCTTTTATCAAGCTCAACACATTTAATTACATTACTGGTCACGGAGTAATTATCACAGACAAGTAATTCTTTCCACCTGATCTTTTGACAGCTAGAATTTGTGAAAAATTAGCATTTAAAAGTGATCGTGATTTATTTTGGATGAAAAAGAGTTAAATCTATCAAATGAAGCCTTTGCAATCAATTTTAATGGAAAATAACAGCCAAATCAATTTTATTAGAAAAAAACAGCAAGGTCACCAAAATGGTCATAATTGCTCCTGTCATTGTAGTGGCAAGAGCTACTCTCAGACCAGTTGTGTTCAACAGTATGCAGCAATAAACCTCTGGTTATGTTTGTAGGCAACAGTTAAAATCTAGGCAGTAAAGCACATGGAGTTAAAAATTTCTGATTCTGGTTAAAAGTCTGGTAAGTTAATAGCTATAGTATTAATTTGTAACATTGTGGTAATTTCTAATATTGTTTCTCACTCTATGATGTCTATTTATTTCATTGTTACCTAAAACTTCATTTTTAATAAGTTTTTTTCATTTGTTGATATGAAATATGCTAAAAAAATTTTAACCAGTCAGAGTAATGTGTCTATCAACTGTTCACCAATTAAGTCGTTCAAAAAAAAAAAAAAAGATACAGTGGTTATCTAGAGCTCAATAACAAGAAATTTGATTGGTCAATCACATCTATTAAAAGACCTGAAAATGAAGCTTTAAATTCATTATCTAATGTGTGATGTAGTTAGGAATGTAAAGAAATCGGCCATCGTTTTTTTTTTTTAATAAAACAATGAAGCAGTCTTGTTTTGACATTTTGATTCAAGTTTGAATGAGAACTATTATACAATTATTTACTGCTTTAGTAATGTACAGAAAATAATGGACATCAAGATCGACCTGGACTCAAGGTTAGCCAGAAGCCAGGTCAAAGGGTTCATTATTTTCTACTTTTGACCAACAAGAAACGTGACCATGCCACAAAACCAGGTTTTCAACGATTTAACAACTAATTTTAGTAATAGACGAACTGAAAACTGTTTTTCAATTTTTAGCATCAGTGACCTTGACCAAACCAAAATCCAATCCCAAGCTAGGTCTTCATGTAAGCTTGCTATATCCAAAGTTTTAGCAAGATTTGTTTATCCAAACTAAAGTTATTAACCAGAAACTGTTTTTCTATTTTTAATAACAGTGACCTTGACCGGACTTGTTCCAATTTCAAATCCCAAGCAAGGTCTTTATGAAAGCTTGTTATATCCAAAGTTTCAGCAAGATTTGTGAAGTTATTGACTGGAAACTATTTCTATTTATAGTAACATTGACTTTGACCTTGATGTGACTGGCCCCGTATCTAATCCCAATCTAGGTTTTCATGCAAGCTTGCTATATCCAAAGTTTCATCATGATTGGTTTATCCAAACTGAAGTTATTGACTGGAAACCTGTTTGACTCCGCCCGCCATAGCTAATCTAATAACTAAGTTTTTCATTGAAAACCTGGTTAATAAAGCAGTAAATAATCATAAATATACTGAATAAATATTTTCACTATTTTTGGCAAATCAGCTAAATTCATTTGTAGAAACATCACAGCATGTCATGTGAATATTTTTGTCACATGATAAATGTTAACTGTCAATATTTGTCACGTGACACATGCTGACTTTTGGATTAGTGTTGGTGGTCATGTAGTTGAAAATGAATTGAAATCACATGCTCAAATATACATGTAACCAATAGAAATTGACTCTACAATAAATAATATTCATGAGGTATAATAAAAGCATCTATTGGGATTGCTTATATCCCTGGACTTGACCTATAGTTTCAAACAGATCTAACTTCTGAGGATTGAAAATGCATGTCACAAGTCATCATTCAGAACTTTTATTTCGAATCGAATTTGAGACATGGGGTGTCATCTATATTAGGGGTATCTTTGAAACACTTAAATCATTTTCCAACTGTCAAAAATCTAATCTTACCTTGCAACCCCAAAATGAAACCACAAACGGAAGAGTGGATACTGGTTCTGTGGAATCTGAATGTATTGTATAGTCCAAATTAGTACAGAAATTGTAAACATTATATGAGAAATTTGTATGACCAGTTATTTCTTTTTGTTTTATTAGTTTAGGGCTGCATGTTTTGCCAGCTGTCTTGAATTTCAGCTTGAAAAGCAGAGATTATTTTAATCCAGGAAGTTCTATTCTAATTTTCTTTAAATGGTTCAATGGAAAAAAATTTCAATTAAACACTATGTAATAGGCCATATATACATTTGTTTATATACAAATAAACATATTGGCTTTAGTTTTCATTACAACATTTTTTACAAGGCCCAATGTTTATTGTATTTTTGTGGTGAAGCCATTAAGTATTTCTGATCAGGGGACCATCTATAATTGCTGGTTAAGTTTTGCTTGAAATGGCTTGACTGACTTCATACAGTATAACTTCAATTATTTTTGAAGTTGTGAAAAAAGACATCTGGAAATATTCCCTCAGGGACCTAAGTTAATCTAAAAACTACTGCCTTAAAAGTCATTTTGAATTGTTGTTTTATGCATAATAAATAATAATTCTGACCAGTGTCCATGACAAATGGTCCAGGTTTCAGAGAAGACTAAAAAGGTAAAAGGCTACGGATGGCACCAACACCGATTGTTTGGCGAGATTTGAATGACAATTAACTCTCATTCCATCTACATTTATTTATATTTGAGGTTTAAAAAGAGAGCTTTTTAAACGTGGGCATTGCTTATATTAAAAACTAAGTTGAGTAAATAAATAAAACTAATGTGCTTACAATGTCAATGTAAGTTATGTGGTCATGATGGCAGGGTTCAATATAAGTGCTGCTGTGGTAGTCAACTTAAATGTATGATCCAAACAACAAAACAGTTTACATTAGACCATTCTAGAACATTTACCCCTTTCAATTTTCCAAATGGTTTCAAAATTAAAGTTGAAAATGTTTTTTGAAACCTTTAACTTGACTGCAATTATAATTTAGCAACACTGTAGTACTGATGGATATGGATAAAAACAGTTTACATATCTACCAGCCACCCATTCAGAAAGAGGTCAATTAACTTATAAGGGGTCGTCAATAATTGTCAACCATTTTCATAAGTGTGCAAACCACACACTTGAGGGAGGGGTAAAAAATTTCGACATTTTTGTGTACACTTTTTTTGTCTTCAGAAATTTTTCGTTTCTGTGGAGTTTGGTTTTTATATTAGTTTAATGGTTGATGTACACTTTGATGGGGGGGTGGGGGTCTCAAAAAGTGTGCTTTTTGCACACTTGTGAAAATGGTTGACAATTATGGACGACCCCCAACATATCAGTATTTAATAATGAGCTACATGTATGTTTAGAAAGGTGTATTAAATAACCAAAAAATTTATGAAGTTATGTATTTCACCTAATTATAAATGTGGAGAATTTTATTCTAAAGTGAAACTGTAACCAACATGGAGAAATCTCCACTCCACATTTTATTCATCAAAACAAACATACCACAGACCAAGAGAAAAAAAAGTGGGACAAAACAGAACAAAATCTTACCCCAAGTCTGAAGATTCTACCAGATACTGTATGGGCAGTTTTCCTGAGCTATCAGGAATTCCTGGATCTGCACCTGCTCTAAGAAGTTGCCAAATTGCTTGTGGTAATTTTTCCTTACATGCCACATTTAATGGTGTTTCTCCCTTGCTGTCTTTTTCATTTATTATTTTTTCATCATCACTGTCATACTGTGCAAGTAACTGAATAAAAAAATTAAACAATTGTTTTTCTGTCAAAATAATGTCATACTGAGCAAGTAACTGAATCAAAATAAATTAACAATTATTTGTTTTCCTGTCCAAATACTGACATACAGATAATGATAGACCTATTGAAGGTTATCCTAATTTTGTATTCCTGGGGTATCATATATTAACACCTCATATATAGCACTAATTTATAAATTTAAGATAATAAAAATGTACAAATTGAGGTAACTGTGGAAGTAATACCTCAATCCAACACACATCACAATATTATAACTTGTGGAAACTGCATTTTGAACATATGTCAATGTGCGCTTTTCTAATTATTGCTGGGCAGTATTACCGGTATGCTGGTGTATTGCACTTCGGGTCATTGGCAATAAGCTGTATTGGTAGTCAGTAAATACTGGTATGCTAGGGAAAATTTGTACCACTCAGTTAATTGTAGCCAAATTCTAAAAATGTTGACCCTTATTTTATTTACGTAAATTACTTTGTTTTCTTGCTTTTAAATACATTTAAACGTTGGTTATCATACCTTTAATAATGCACAAATGCACAGCCAATGTACTAGATCCTTATTGCGATACAGCAGACCTGTTTTGGTGTATATCGTGATATGCTTTGCACTGCGATAGCACTCTCTAATTACAATAGTGTGTGATCAATGTCATTTAATGTCATTTGTTTACTTACCGTTAAGTATGTAATACAAGTGTCATATGAGCATGTTTCTCAATTAAAATTTTGTCACCATTTTTTTTCATGTTGGACTTTGAAACTATAATAAATCAAGTTTTATAGTGCTTCCCTTTTCAAATGTCATTGGCAGTGGATTAGAAACGTTTTTTGGTGGTGGATTGGAACTGTTCTAAAAGAAACCAGAGGTTTTGAAGTGCCAGTATCACTCTATAGGGAATAAAAATAGCATTTCCTTCATGTTAAACAAGTATTGTTCAACAAGTTTTGTTTCAATTGGTTAACCCGTTTCAGGGTTCTATGTAAGACTAAGTCCTATGGTGGTAAAATAAACAAAAAATCATAGAAGTCTGAAATGGTGGGGCTGAAAATCAAATGACTTGTAATCTTTTACTTTTTATTGGAAGATAGTTTGGAGATTTGTCAAAACAATGTAGCAGAAGTCGATTGATTACACACAAAACAAGGTACATCATCTGTAAAATTTACTGAAAGATATTCTCATGTCCAGGAACTATCACAGGTCGGGGGTTTTCTCCGGGTACTTCGGCTTCCTCCCCCAATAAAAACTGGAGGCCATGATATAGCTGAAAAATTGCTGAAAGTGGCGTTAAACACCATCAAACAAACAAAACAAAAACATGTCCAGGAAAACATTCCTTACACAATTACATGAGGTAAGCTGTATGCATGCAATCTTATGTCAAGTTTCAGACATCTGGGCTGAGAAAGGAAGGAGCTGTATATTGCCCAAAATTGGTACCATCTTCCATGTTATTGGCTATAGGGATAGACTGGCAAAAAAGGAAAAATTCCTCAAACAATTCCATAATAGCAGGTGCACAACTTTGATATGTGTGCAATTTGTAATTTTTTTAAATTTTCAGTGGTCTGTGTTTAAAGCTGTAAGAGGTATTGAATAGATACCCTCTTATGTAAAATTTGCTGAATAATTACTGTTACTGTGCATAATAGCAGGTATACAAATTCAATATGTGTGCCAATCTTTCTGTGAAGTTTTAGTGGTTTGGGTAAGCTGTAGGAGGAATTGATTACACAAACTATACACCTTTTGTTTTCTGTCATGACCGCCATACTGTAACCAAGGTTGCATTAACCAAAATATGAATGAAGTCAAAATTGAGAGTGGTTTATTGGATTTAATAACCCTCAATACAATTAATTGTTTGAATTGAAAACTACCAGTTACATTTAGTGCAAGATCAAGATTTAAACTAGAAAAAGTTTATCTAGTGATCACAGATAAATTTTAAAAACTTTTTTGGTAAAAATTTGAAACGATTTTTGACGACTGTTGACCTTGACCTTTGATGGAATTCCTCCAGCATCAATAGGCTTCTTACCAACATGACATGTAATAATATCCCATAGTTTACTTTACATTAGATACAAGCTTTTTGAATTATCATCAGCTGGAAACGATATTTGGATGGACAGACAAGAAATCAGGAACACTAAATACCCTGACTGTCGAGGGGGTTTCAAGATAACTCCCTTGACTAATATTAGACCATTAAAAAGCATCCTTCCCACATCAATTTAAAGAAACTGCAGCAGAAATATTACTCCCATAATTCTTACCGGAATAGCAATATCGAATGATTTAACAGCTTTATGATAGGCTGTTTCATCACTGATGTCTTTTACTTCTAAACGTGCTTCTGACTGTAATAACAATCGAATACAGGCTCGTTGTTTTCCTAACACAGCAAACATCAAAGGAGACATACCAGTGGATTCATATAAGTCATTTATGTTCCTAAAATAAAGAGAACATTGTGTAAAGTTGATAGTGATCAATTAAATTTATCTCTCTTTTAAATCTATTTTACAGGTCTGTTATTTATAGTATTAATCAACTCAAGAACCAGCTTAATAGAGTTCGCGAAAACTATTTTTGGCCTTTAGGTCATGGGACTGAAAAAAAAATCTGCAGCAAAACTATTCAATAAAATAAATGTTTGTTTTTTCTTAAATTGGTTGAATTATAAATGAATTGTATTTAAAACTAGAAGTAGAAAATATATCATTGACATTGTGAAACATATAATATAGTGTATTTTATGTAAAATGCACTATTACAAGTATTAATTCATATATAAATAACACAATTTGAAAGTAACTACCAAAATACTAATTTTTATTACGTTTCAATCTTCTTAATACATATTTAAATTTCGGCAGCATCGTTTTTTGCCATTTCCAGCATCATGTTCATATTCACTCCAGAATTGTTTTATAATTCCATCACAAGAACAAAAATATTGGACCCAGGCATTTTTTGGCAGTCAGGACAAACGATTTTCGCAGAATCTGGACTCAGGTGTGTCAGTGGGTACTTAAACATTTAACTGATAAGATGTGCTAGAATTCTAGATTTTTTATATTTTAGTTTGTTTGCTGTTGTATTTTGTCAGACAGTTGTTAGTTGAGTAGTGTGGCAAGATCGAGATAAGGTTTTGATTTTGTTTTGTAAATATGTTCCTCTTATTTTCTATAATAAATGTCAGTTTAGTTGTGATTCACTACAATTGACAGATCTACTTTAAACTATGTTCTAGCCCAGAACAGTCAATGTCCCCACAGGAGCAAAGATTGTATCTTTTGAAAACCACCGAGGCACTGACAGATGGACATTTATATCCATACGGAGGGTATAATATAATACCCCGCAAATTGTGTGGCAGGGTATAAAAATTACTGATTTGTGGATATTTTTGATATCATAGTTGATATAAACATTTGATTTCTTTTTCATAAAATATTAATAAGAAATGAAGACAAATATTATGTGGTGCAACAAAATTTTATGAAAATCTGCAAAGAAATTAAAAATTGTTGCATATTATTGAAATCCAAGAAATGAAAAATGATAAATATATTAGTAAAAAAGTTTTTTTTTTAAATAAGTGTAGCTCTAAAAATGAAGGAGATTACCCGCCGTTCCCCATGTGAATTTTCAGCAAAAATCTAAGCTCAAAATCCCTATACTCCCACAAGATTTCGAGGATAAAAATATCCTGGTAATATGCACAACTACATATGGTGTACTTGTTACATACCAAGTTTTGTAAAATTTTGTTGAGTGGTTTCAGAGGAATTGGCAACAGGCAGAAATTTTAAGACAATTCAATGCAAATCAAAATCTATTGGTCTTGTATACTTTCATTATGTGATGAAACATCCTCCTGAATAGAAATAATGCAGCTCTAAAAATGAAGGAGGTTAAAGTTTGTTTTTGAATACAGCAAAAATCTGTTCAAAGTCCCATAACTCCAACAAAATTTTGAGGATAAAAATTTCTTGGTAATATGCACAACTACATATGGTGTACTTGCTATGTACCAAGTTTAGTAAAGTTTTGTTTAGTAGTTTCTGAGGAGTTGAGCAGAAACCATGATTTATGAGGAATTTTTGGAAAATTCAAAGAGCCATATACTCCCACAAAACACCCATGAAGTGGGGGGAGACATAAAGATAGCTGGAATAAAAATTAACCCCTACCCGGTCATTCTTGACAGCAAAGTCCAACTGTCTCTAATCTAAGAAAAGTTAAATGAAAATCGAAGTACTTTGGTCCTGCGATCCATCATTATGTGTACAAACAGGCTTTTAAATATCAATGCTATGGCTCTAAAAATAAAGGAGAAGACAGCTGTTTAAGACATGTACCACTACCTTAGTTATCTGATCTGCAAACTTTCCAAGTCCAACTATCTGTAATTTTAAGAATATGTAAGGAAATCAAAATCGATTGGCCCTGCACACCTCTATCATGTGTTCAAATATCTTATCAAATATAAACCAAGTATCTTTGAAGATGATGAACTAGAAGATAGCCAGACAAGACATATAACCTTATGAAAATTTAATTAATATCAAAATCCTTTGGCCATTCACATCTTCATTATAAACATTGTGCAAAATATAAATGTTTTTGCCCTGACACTGTAGGAGTTAGCCGGACTAGCTAAGGCAACGGTAAATTAATATGACCTCCGACTTATTGTTGCAGGGGCATAAAAAGAGAGACCAGACATATTGAAGGTGGAAAAATGCAGGTCAGGTGTTTCTATGTCCATGGCTGGATATTGTTTCATATAAAACAACAAAATAACTAATATTACAATGGACTTACTCTTTGTGCCCTTCAATGAATCTGTAATTTCCAAATAATGCAGCAAAATGTATAGATTGTTCTGACAGCATACAAAATGGTCTGTTAGGGTTCACTGAACTTGGTTCGTTTTCTTGCTCTTCACTGCAAAGATACATGTAAAAATTACTCATGTATATCATATACCTGTAATACCACTCTTACTTGATTTCTACACAGCAAACAGTCACAATGAGCAGAAAAGCACAAGAACGTAAATGATTAGCATGGCAACAACACAGCTAGATAACCCAACAACAAAGAGTATAAACATGATAACAGTTACATCTAGTTCCAAATGTCTGGTTTGTTTTTATAAGGTTTAGCTCTTTATCAAATTTGAGTTATATCTTTGTGTTTAGTTTTTACAGGGGAGTTGCTAGAGCATCCTTGGAGAAAACCTCCATATTTGCCATCTTAACTGGAAAATTTTGTCATTAAAGGTTCCAGTGGTGCTCAAACATAATTAGAGGGTTGACACACTGGTAATCAATAGCAGATGGCTAAAACTACACATTGGATTGTGCTGAAAATTGAACTTGATTTTTAATTTTTTTAGCTACTTAACAGCCATGCAAACAAAGTTTAAATGAAATCCATTGAAACCTAGAAACCAGCAATGCACTGACAGACGGATGGACACTCATATCTATATGGAAAGTGTCATATAATACCCCGCCACTATAATAAGAAGTTTATCTTACTCAATGTTACAGAGTCGTGTGAAGGCTTCCAACAATACATCACGATCCTCTTTTTTCAGGAGATCCCTTGGTTCAGAGTAGTATATACAGCTTCTTTCTACTGGACCGTTTTGTTCCGTTTCTAATTCTTTTAAATGCTTGGTATTAATTATCATTAAAGTGAAAGTAACCTATGTGAAAATGAAGAAAACATTCAATTACTAATGTTAAGTTATATAATCTACTTGTAAATAAAGGTAATTGTTAATTATTGTATACTGGAGGTAATCATTGGAGTTTACCATATCGGGTATTAGTTCATGATTGAAATTTGTCTCAGTTCTGATTGGCCATAAATCTTATAACTGGGCGGTACATCGAAAGTGTAAAAACCCCCCGAAAAGTGTAAAAACCCCGTGGAATAGTATAAAAACCCCTTTATATATGGTGAAAACCCCTAAGAAATGATAGATATTACTATATATTATGATAATAATGCAATATTTGTGAAAAAATAATTATGCTTTATCGCACAGAATCGATTTTTGTAACCGCACGATACGTCCTATATGAGGTCAAATAGCTAGGGGAGAGCACTCCAATTCATTGCAATAAAAGTACTTAAGTACTGTAGGTAGGAATAAAATATATTAAAAATTGATCGTATAATGCACAATTTGATACATAGAAAATGATTTTGAATAAGAATAAATGAATTAATATATAATTTAATTTATACCTTTAGAATATGAGTATTATTTGATTTAAAAAATAGTCGATACATATGAATTGCTAATATTGAACTACATTTTAATAGATGATTAATACAATAAGTTTGATGTTTGTTTATTTATGTTTTATTTTATTTTTTCAGAATGGACAACTTAACAAAGTTTCATCAATTTCAATAAGAAACTGCCTATTATCATGAAAAGACAAAACAGAAGACTGCAGAGACATATATCTTATTGTCAAACAAATTTCATACAATTCAGTCTAGAGTTGTAATTTTGTGTTTATGAATATATGTAAACAGAGACCAATAAAATTCAACTACCTGTTGTTTTTGTTGGGATCTCTATGTATACTGTGTTATGAAATAAAAATGGTCTGGGGTGTTCTAAATAAGGAACTATAGAAAAATCAGGAGATAATACATGCTAGAACAAAACACAAGACACAATTTATACATATATTCGTCTTGAAAAAAAGTAAAAAACATAATAAAACGTAAACAAAATTCATTCTGTCCATTACCGCTATGTCCACTGCCCCAGAACTCGTAGCTTACTTTATGGCATACGTAGCCCGAGCTGTTGTAGTGTATCTAAACTGTTGGCACTGGATATATTTTAAGATTTATGCCACATATGTTGGCCTTACGTCTTCCCAAGCCTGACTTGTCCGAATTATCTTGCCTATTGCTTTCGCCGTCTTGACATCCTTTGCTTGTATTATTTCAGCTGCAAGGACTGCTTGCTTGTGGTAGAGTGGTATCATCCCAGATTGCCGCTTTCCAGTTTGCCGATTCCCAAACTGGCGACAATCAAAAGTTATATGTTATTAATGGTTTTAGAAAAAAATGTTTTAGTGTATTTGTGTTGTTTTTGACATTTTTTTACGTGTTTAACACTACATATTAACTCAATGCCAATGAAACGAGATTATTTGAGTTGTTGTCTCTTTGACATGCACGTGGCGCTTACTCCAGACACAGTGACTCCAGGGTGCCGTTTCATAAAGCTATCGATAATTAACGTGCTCGTTATACCATGCAAATTTAAATGAAACGGCACCCTGATCTGTATTGTTTCGTGTATACGTTATTTTTTACTTTGTTCGTAACTTTAAATAATAAAATAAACATTTAGATAGAACTATAATTTATTTCATTAATTAACATTTTAAGCTCCAGATTTATAACAAAGCAACTATTAAATTTTCACAAAAACAATAAAAAATTTTACAAATCGACTATTTCCTCTGTAGATTCCGTGTCAATTAAAAACTTTTTTCTGTTAAGTTGTAAGTAATTCCTAAAAGAAAATAATTTTTAGGATAAATTTGTTTTATTCGGCAATTTGGGAATCGGCCAATTGGACTCGGCAAGTTGGGAGTCGGCAAATTGGGATTTGGCAATCTGGCATGGATTCGGTATAGAATGCTTTAATATTTGATACAAGTGTTCCGCGCTGCGGTTGATCTCACCATTAAAATGTAATTGGCATGGAAAAAAAGTTGGACATGAAATTCACATGCTCCTTTTACATATATGATCATGGTTGTAAAAAATGTATTACTTTATTGTATATTTGGTAACATATAAAGACGACAAGCAGGAACATTAGAATTTATCAAAATATCCAGTAAAATTTCGTTTTTAACTGCTATTTTATAGATTTAGCCTTGATTTCGAAGGTTTCATTTTAATTAGCAAAATACAAGATGAAATAACTTTACTCTGTAATGAATACTTAAAATTTTTTTAATAAAGTAACCCTCGCTGCAGCAAAAATTGTAGATATTTAAATGTTAATGTTGATTACACTTGTTATTTGCATTGTCAATTAACACATAGTAGCCAAACTTCTGGCACGTGCCGACAAATTAATCGATAGTGTCGTTATATTTTAATTTTAGAATATAGTTTTATATACGGTGGTCATTATTTATATTTCCTTCATTATGTATGTCCTAATACAACCATTCATGTTACTGTTACAAAAAATAAATGTATTAAACTGAATAGTTTCTCTGCGTTTTCATCGTATAAAGCGACTTTCTGTGATTTATTATTTTTTTATTTAAACATATACCTCTGTACTTTTTCAAGAGAAACATTAAAAAAAAACATTAAAAATAACGAATGTAAATGATCAAGCATTTAAGTAGTATTCTAGCTGAGGATCAGGCAGTGGTCGGCACATAACAAATTTTTTGTTTTTACCTTTTTCGGCTTAGATACATTCATTTTGATATAAAACCAAATTCTAACAAGATTTTACATTTGAAAAAGTGTCAATTCCCTAGATAATTTTTGACTGGTTAAATAGTGAAAAACTTGGCGGGAAATTTTTCCGCATTTTCCACTGTACAATTCAACTAAATTTCAAATGATTATATTTAAAAGGCAAAATAATTAGGAACTTTAATAAATTAGAATGTTGTTTTATTTTATTTTTCCTTCATGTGCATGCCATCACATGTATGCATTTTTCCGGATTCTTACTAGACTGATACTTATATATATATAATCGACATCATTTGCCTGATGTGGTGATCTGTCAGATAGGCGGCAACGACTGCAGCAGTAAACGATTTGTCATTGTACGGCCGATGTATATAGTAAACGGCGAGACAAAGTACACTAAATTTATAAGAGGAAAAGCTCTCAGTATTATTTTGTTTACTTTTTCAAACCTGTTAATGTATACAGGCCAGCCATGAGGCGGCAGACGGTGTTCGTTTTTCTGAAAATGGATATCTTGCTATTCTCGTTACCCTGAGAAAGGCACTTTGTTGGTTTGTTAACAAAACTGAATACTGCGGAACTTAACCAGGTTTGGCGCCACATTGTAATTTCAAGCAAGCAAAAGAATACATGCGAACACCCGCCTCTGTAATGACAGAAATGTCCGATTTACTCCAGACAGACAATCCCTTAATTGTATACAGAAGAAAAAATACTACATTCCTTTTTTCTTCTGTAACTACAATCTGGATGCTAGTTTTATAGTGGTTGAAACGGCGATGAAACATTTATTTATTTATTTATTTATTTATTTATTTATTTATTTATTTATTTATTTATTTATTTATTTATTTATTTATTTATTTATGCATATTCATACTAAATGACAGATTTAAGACAGATTTATATAAGCTTTGTATCTTGTTTCCGAATCCTTGTCTGTATGTTCTTGTAAATATAACGATATATGAATAGAAATAAAATATGTTTGTTTGTTTGATGGTGTTTTAGTGCCACTTTCAGCAATTTTTTAGCTATATCATGGCGTCCAGTTTTTATTGGGGGAGGAAGCCGGAGTACCCGGAAAAAACCCCGGACCTGCGGTAGGAAAACTGGCAATCCTTTTCAATTAAGATTGGAGTCGAGTACACCCTGCCTGCAGTGAGAATCGAACCCACAATCTCAGTGTTGACAGACCACGTGATCAATAGTAGACGAACTACCTTAACCACTGTTCAAACCAAATGCATACAATAGGCTGACAGTGAAAATGACGAATTGAGCGGAACTGCCAGCAGAAAACAGGTATATGACAAAAAGTATAATGTCAAAATGGAAGCGTAAAAACGAAATGGGACATATATTTAGATGAGGAAATATTGCCGACTTTACAGGAAATAGACAGAATGATTGCAGACAAAGATTCCATAATGATATCGATAATACGCGACAATGAAAAAGCGCCTTGTTTAATTCGTTACAAAGACGACCAGTTAACAGACATCAAGACTTTAAGTTGTTCAGGACACAGTATTTTAAAATTGACAAAACCTTCAACTTGTGTGACTTGCGCGTTACTGCATCAAGTTACAAGCAGATATAAATCGTAATGGACACCATACAAGAACCGCCAAAATTTCGTCCCTCTAAATCGATTTTCTGAATCCGTCCCTGGATACTGATACACAAAACTTAGTTTTTGGATCAGACAAGGAAAATGGCTATAGTCAACGCCATTACATCAGCTTTCTCAACATCTAAGAATGCAGAAACTGGTGGACGACATACTAGTAATTGACAAGGCCGACGGAGACTCAATACTGATCGACATCTCTGGTAGAGACGGATTTATCCATGCCGATGACCCGATATGTTTCAACGTCAAGTGCGACACTATGGAACAAAGGACACATACATTATCTTCGAAATTTCACAGGTATTTTATTAACAAATTAAAACCAACTTTGATTTAACATCGGAAAACAGTTGATCATATTGGTTACTTGAACAAAAGTTGGACAAATAATAATAGTGAATCCCCCGAGCGAGCCATCGACTGGAAATCACAACCACTATTGAATTTAGTACAGGTTACAAGAGATATTGTGGACACCCAATATATAAGGATTTACTAAGATTATTGATTTCAATTGGACAGTACCTACTAGCGGACAGCCCTAAACAGTTTCAGGTGTCGAAATCGCTGTGGATGACCAAGAGATTCCGTAACCACTTGCCGTTAGACCAAAAGACCCTTACTTCGACAGACAGACGAATGACTGTCATTAAACATTGGAAGGAATAAAGGTCGACTGAAGAGGAAAATCAACGAACTGTCGACGACTAAACGGAATTGCGATTTAGATTCTGAGTGATATTTCAATGTCCAAAGTATTGTGCAGGATGTCATAGTAGTTTTAAATTTGAAAAAAATAAAAATTTTACTTATTGTTACACGGACTACGACAGATGTCCGAAACCTTGGGCAGGATATCTTAGTAGTTTAACTTCAAAACAAAAACCTATCCCTTGGTCTAGTTCAAACTTTTTTGCAATATTATAGACAATACCAAGCTAATAATGGTAATAATAAGTACTTTTGTAGAAAAAAAATTATTACTCGTATAGTTATAAAACAAAACGATTTAAATGAATAAATATATAAAATCCCCTTACCCTGCCCAAGATGTTCATAGCCGTGACTTGGCGTTGGGGCTCTTAGTTATATATAATTATAATTACAAATGTGTTGATTGACTGAAATGTCAATTAATTAATTCATTGTAATAGTAACTAATTTTGTCTAATATGAGCTACTAAAATGGATGACATATTTAAAATCTTTTAATAACAACAGACATATAATTACATGTACATGTAATACAAAGAATGCAAAGCCTTTAATGAAGTACATATCTATTTAAATATTCATTATAAAATTACAGACTTTATTTTAATTTCACACATTAAATAATTTGACAGTATTAACATTTTCAATATAATTCCAACTTGCAGTACTTGTAGTGCTACTTTTATTGCAAAGAATTAGAGTGATCTCCCCTAGCTAAAATCGATTCTGTGCAATAAAGCATAATTTTTTTTCACTATTCCACGGTTTTTTTTTACACTTTTCAGGGGGTTTTTACACTTTCGATGTACCCATAACTGGGTGCAGGTATATCTGATACCTACCTTCAATTCTATAGATTTTAAAAATTCTCACTTATGGTTAAAAAAAATGTAACTACTAGGTAATGCGGAAACTGAGTTATCTTTCTCGATCTAAAAATAGAACAGGTTCTGCTCAAACTAATGGGCAAACCTGATTGGTCTTCCGACAGGTTTTCAATCAGCAACAAACCATTAGCTGAATTTGGGTTTCTGGTTGTGAAAAAAACCCAAAATAATACTAAATAGAAGCCATAATCATGAGATTGACACTTACTGACTTTGAACTAGGTTGCTATCGACCCATCCCAAGTGGCTCGGTGAAATCAACAATTTCCTGCGTTGATAAATTGTGATAGCAATGTAGTTTAAAATCAATCAATATACATTATATACAGAAGTTTACCTGTACTGGAGATTAACATATGAGATATTTAACTAAGTTCCCTTATTAGGAAATTTTTAGACAGTTAACTTTTTGCCCAAGTAATGTAAACTGAAGTTCACCTCATTAGATAATTTATATTAAAGGTTACCTGCATTAAGTACAGTAGACTGAAGGTACCTGTATATTTGTGGGCATCATTTTTTGTGGATTGAGAAGGCATTTCAAAAAGGTTCCCATAGATGTTAAACAACCCCATGTGGTAGAGGTCCTTGTAAACTCCAATCAGAATTACAAACATCAACTTTGTAGAGAACCCTCCAATTTAACTAGAGGCTCCCAGGAGCCTGTAATCGCTCACCTGGAATCCAAATGACTTAAACTATATTAAAATTTTTGAAATTAACAGTTTCAGTCTAGTTGTTATAGCTTTTAAGTTACTGTGCAAAAACTAAACATTTCTTCAAAAAATTTGTTAAATACAATAACTCCTATAAGGTGCCATCCACAATTTCTGAAAATTAAATGGTTTTTAGGTATTGTCCTTTAGGGTACTTTAGAAATTTACAGTATTACTCTACTAATAGGTGTGTTATAGATTAATTTATAATTAAAAAACTGTTCATATGTCCAATTTCATAATGAAAGGGCAATAACTCCTTAAAGAGTCATCTTGCAATTTTTGGACTAAGCAATCATTTGTAGGGCTTCTATTGCTGATCATTTGTGCAATTTACAGTTTTAATCTAGCTACTATAGTTTTCAAGTTACAGGACAAAAATGGAAAATTTCATAACAAAATTGTCATTTAAGGGCAATAACCCCTATAAGGAGTCATCTGACAATTTCAGACCAATTAAATGAATTGTAGGGCTTTTTTGCTGATCATTTTTGCAATTTATTATTTCACTCTAGCTGTTATGGTTTTTAAGTTACAGGACAAAAACGGAAAATTTCATAAAAAATTGCAATTTAAGGGCAACAACTCCTATAAGGAGTCATCTGACAATTTCAGACCAATAAAGTGAATTGTAGGGTCTTTATTGCTGATCATTTGTGCAATTTACAGTTTCAATCTAGCTGCTATAGTTTTCAAGTTACAGGACAAAAACGGAAAATTTCATAAAAAATAGCCATTTAAGGGCAATAACTCCTATAAGGAGTCATCTGACAATTTCAGACTAATACAGTGAATTGTAGGGCTTGTATTGTTGATCATTTTTGCTATTTACAGTTTTACTCTAGCTGTTATAGTTTTAAAGTTACAGGACAAAAACAGAAAATTTCATAAAAAATCACCATTTAAGGGCAATAACTCATATAAGGAGTCATCTGACAATTTCAGACCAATCAAGTGAATTGTAGGGTCTTTATTGCTGATCATTTGTGCAATATACAGTTTCAATCTAGCTGCTATAGTTTTCAAGTTACAGGACAAAAACGGAAAATTTCATAAAAAATTGCCATTTAAGGGCAATAACTCCTATAAGGAGTCATCTGACAATTTCAGACTAATACGGTGAATTGTAGGGCTTGTATTGTTGATCATTTTTGATATTTACAGTTTTACTCTAGCTGTTATAGTTTTAAAGTTACAGGACAAAAACGGAAAATTTCATAAAAAATTACCATTTAAGGGCAATAACTCATATAAAGAGTCAATTGACAATTTCAGACCAATCAAGTGAATTGTAGGGTCTTTATTGCTGATCATTTGTGCAATTTACAGTTTCAATCTAGCTGCTCTAGTTTTCAAGTTACAGGACAAAAACAGAAAATTTCATAAAAAATTGCCATTTAAGGGCAATAACTCCTATAAGGAGTCATCTGACAATTTCAGACTAATACAGTGAATTGTAGGGCTTGTATTGTTGATCATTTTTGATATTTACAGTTTTACTCTAGCTGTTATAGTTTTAAAGTTACAAAACAAAAACGGAAAATTTCATAAAAAATTACCATTTAAGGGCAATAACTCATATAAAGAGTCATCTGACAATTTCATACCAATCAAGTGAAATGTAGGGCTTTTATTGCTGATCATTTTTGCCATTTACAGTTTCACTCTACCTCGTATATATTTTTCAGGTTATATTGTAAATACCAAAAATTTTGTCAAAAATCGTCAAAAAAGGGCAATAACTCCTACAAGAAGCCAATACACAACTTCGCACTAATAGCAACTATTGTAGACCTTAATGTGCTGATCAATTTGAAGTAACGGTTTTCTCTATAGCTATTATAGTTTTTTAGATAATGATCAAAAACCTGTGTTGACCCCCATGTTCTATTTTTAGTAACAGCCGCCATATTTGTCTGTTGATCAACACCCTGGGTACAAACTTGAAACTAGGAACCCTAAGGATGATTGTGGCCAAGTTTGAAAAAAATTGGCCCAGTGGTTTCAGAGGAGAAGATTTTTGAAAAAGTTTACGACGGACGACGGACGCCAAGTGATAGCAATAGCTCACATGGACCTTCGTTCCAGGTGAGCTAAAAATGTAACCAAGTTTGGTTTCAATCGGTCTAGTAGTAGTGAAAAGAAGATTAAAATGTAAATTATACCTTACATAATAATCCTGGATTTAACTGGTTGAAAGCGGGCCTATTTTTAAAGTATTTAAGTGTATTTGGTCATTTTCAAAACTGTCATTGTATATGCCTAAAAAATTATTCATCACAACACTGCTGTTGTCAGCTGTGATCCAATAACAAATAGATTTAGGGATATTCAATAATTAAATATATTGAGCTGGAAGTGGAAATTGTGAAAAATACCAGTCTCAAGAATCAATTTTTCATCCCTGGACTGGTATTTTTCACAAATACCCCTACCTGTCATTATATATTTGTTCACATTGTTTCTCTTATGACAACAGCTCACATGACTGTTCTTCATATTATTCTCCACATGTAAGGGAACAAGAGAGTTATTCATAATAGATGATAGAAGTAAGAATCTTAACACATGTATCTCTTAAGACACATTCATTTAAGTGGTTATAAATATGTAACAGCATTGGGATCTGCCCTATAGATGTACTGTTTCTAGTCAATGCACAATATTAAATAAAATGATTTAATTATTAATGGTCACTGCATGTGGATAATTGAAAGGCATATATTGCCACCAGAATGATAATTTTAAAGGTTAACTTTTACTGATTACCACTGAAATTCAATTTATAAGAAAGAAAGGCATGGATACCAAAATGTGTTTATAACTTAAATATATGTGTAAAAGGTTAACATTTGGATTTAAATAAGCAAAACAAACAAAGTACATGTATATATGGAAAAATAAAGATAATCAACAACATACTTCATACATTGCTTAAAGTAATTAATTTATCTTTTAAATGTATATTTGATTCAAATTCAAATTAAGAGTTATCCTTAATAATATGCCTAATCACATGACATTATTGACAACTTAAATGAAGTAAACACTTAAAAGTTGGAATAAAACTTCCTATTACAAGTTTGTTAATCCACTGTTTTTAGTCATAATTTAAAAATCTTCTAGTTTACATGGCTGCATAAATTTAGAATTTCAGGAATGAGTTCCAACAAAACATTAAATATTTAATTATTACAAAACTTTCATCCTCAGGCTCAAATCAAAAGCAATATATGACAAGTTGACAGTTTACACTGACAATGCTAAGCACTATTGTAACCATTACCTTTCAGTTGTTAATATGGGCACTTTAAAAACAGAAGATGAACAATGAATGACCTTTAAACATACATTGTTAATCTGCTTGCTTTTGTGATTAACAATGCATAATGCATTATTTGTAACAAGTGTGTGAATATATATGGAAACACAGAGGAACAGAAAATCAATGACATTTGTTAAGGTAACACAACAGACATATTCCCCCTAGATCTAAATATAGATTTATGACTAGATCAGCAAAGAAAAAGGAAATTCAATAAAGATAGAAATTAATATCAAGGGACTCATAAACACAAAAAAGGCAAACACATTTTTTTCAAAATTGTTTAGCACACAATATTGGCATATAAACAAATACAACCAAAACTAGATATCAGTGAGATGGTATCCATTTCAGTGAACCCCACCGACCTTAAGGTCACAAGTCAGCAACCATAGTATGCAACACATTACCTTGATATTATCTACCCCCATACCAAATATCAAAAGCTTACCTCAGAAGATTTAAAAGTTATAGTTCGGACAGACTAATCTCTGAAGGGCATCCGACACTAAAAAATTATCAAGTACGTTAAGTCACAAAATGCTGAGCTGATGCTAGGTCAGAATTCTAGGGAGAAATCACTTCTCTTTCAGTGGCTTACAGGGACAATTGAAGGATTTACCTTACATGTAGCGAAGTGATGTTTTACACGTGTACCAGTATTTGTAAAGATTCACACAAAGTTAAGTTTTTGATGAAACGACTTTCGAAAAGCTCATCTTTAACTTGCTTAAATATTTGTAACTAGTGTGTATGTCAATATTTTACACCATGTTGAACACATATTTAGACATTTTCCATTGCGTTATTTTGTACTGAACACCATAAACTGTATTGTGAAGCAGGTGTATTTATTTTTTTAGAGTTATTTAACCCTTTTCCAGCAGTGTAAAAAACCGTGTTCAGTCAGCTGAGTAACCAACATCAACCAGTTTATGTTGAGCATCCCCCCTCCCCTGCCCCGTTTGGTGATACAATAGTTAATGTCAGATTTCAATTCAATGGTCAATGTTTCTTGCACTGTATAAAGGTCAGCACAGGGAAATGTTGGAAGTGGAGAGGTTAAAAATTATAATATTGAACTGTTATCAGTTCAATCAGTTCAGAAAATTCTGTTGGAACTGTTCTGAAAACTCATTCAATGAGAAATTTATGAAAGTCAATGTTATTACCTCTGTTCCGACAACAATCATTCCAGGTAAATATTTATTATATCTTCCTTCACCATCCTGGCTGTCTGCCTTTCCATACAGTTTCTGATGTATCAGGAGCTCTCCTCCATGCTGGCCAAGGGTTTTTTTCCCTATTTTTAGATAAATATCAGGTTCCAAGGAATTTTGTCGTACTGGTTTTTCATCAGCTTTTGCATTTTCTTCATTGTTTAAGGTTGAATTGTTTATCTAAAAATAATTTCTTAATGTTACTTTGAAGTACAAAGAATACACAAACAGGTACATTGAAACCTGCTCTAAAGGCGACCAGTAGTAAACAAACCAGTTTTCACTGAAACTTTTTAGGCACAAGCAATTCAGACTTGTTAAGTTACAAAACAATATTTCATTGGCTTGACAAAAACTGCAGGATTGTTTTTCTCTAAAGAAATTGCCTCATATTTTCATTTAATGGTATGTTTATCAGTGGGATGTTTGAACACATTCTTCTTTAGGGTTCCATAGATACATGGCGGTAAAACAAACTAGAGTAAACAAGTGTGGACTGTGCACAAAGGGATACCCCCCCCCCCCCAACTTCGCTTCAAGTCTAATTATCTCCCCTGAATAATATCCCATGGTAACAAAAATTCGTCATGCACATCTACATACGGTATGATGTACTTCCTTCATGTAAAGTTTCATCAAAATCTGTCAAGCGGTTTAGGAGGAGAAGCGCTTACAAGGTATATGGGCAGACGGACAGACAGGGTGATTCCTATATACCCCCCCAAACTATGCTCACCATTGATACCCCCTGCTTCATGATTTCTTCAAAAATGCATGTGTTCTTACTTATGAACTTGAAACTTAATCTAGTGTAGGAAGAGTTGCAGAAAAACATGGGAACCCCCATCCCTCCCCCACCTCAAAGAATAGAAATGTCCATTTTTTTCTGTGGGAAAACCCAAATATCATTCCGATCAAAATGTTAAATATCAGGTGCACAATGGCACTATGTGACAAGGATTCTGTGTAAGTTTCATCAAATTCCATTCAGTGGTGTAGGAGGAGTTGCACATAAGAGATGGGTATCCCCTTAGGTCAATGACAAAGTCCATTTTTTTCTATGGGAAACCCCAAATATTATTCCGATCAAAATCCTAAATATCTCCTGCACAGTGCTTTGGCACTATGTGACAAGGATTCTATGTAAGTTTCATCAAATTCTATTCAGTGGTGTAGGAGGAGTTGCACATAAGAGATGGGTATCCCCTTAGGTCAATGACAAAGTCCATTTTTTTCTATGGGAAACCCCAAATATTATTCCGATCAAAATGCTAAATATCTCCTGCACAGTGCTTTGGCACTATGTGACAAGGATTCTATGTAAGTTTCATCAAATTCTATTCAGTGGTGTAGGAGGAGTTGCAAATCAGAGAAAGTGTAACGGACAGACAGACAGACGGACAATCCCATCACTCAATAACCACTGCTTTTAAAGTGGTAGGTTTAAAAAAAATTATGTCAAATTGAGGTTAAGGTCAGGTGACATCTACCAGACAGTCATATAAAGATATGAAGCAAGATGTCCAAGTGTTGACGATGCCGCCGGATTACCATTTATATATATGTCTCGCCTCCAGCCAATATAGTCACAGACAAGACAAAACTGTCGTATTTGCAATGTATTTTTATATAATTTTTAGCTGTAATGGCTCAGGCTGCATTTGAAAAATTGTGTGAAAAGCTCTGACAGCAAAGAGCATTAGTTATGGTGTCATACTTTGTGCCATTTTGATTTGAGTTTGTGGTTTGAACTGTTTTGATTTCGACCAGATACCATTTTGAACCACGATTAGGAATTTAGGCACAAAAACATTTCGACCTATAATTTTAATTCAAACTTCGGCCAGTAACTTTAAAATGAGTTTGAGGATGACAGCACCCAGTTATTGGACCTGTTCATAAAAGTGCATCCTACATTAATGTCAAAGGGCACATTTCAATAATAGCATCTCTAAAAGTTAATAACCATGTGCCTGTCACCATTTTTATTTTGTCTCCTCCTACCCCGGAATTTAAGGTAAAAATCTGTAAAACTAAAACAAAAATAAATGGCCGCATTTGATAAAAATGTGTTTATAGAGTTCTATAACATTTTTATTCAGTTTTCAGAATGTACATGCTTTTATAAAGTCTGGGCTATCTAAGATTTTGTGTTTTTTTAGCATGACCGATACTGTTTGAAAACGCTGACCTTACCCCTACAACAGACACTACAGCTATAACTTCTTCTGAATCATCATCTCCTCCTGGCATAATTAAAATGTCTGACTGTGATGAAATCTGCTTACATTGAATACACATATCTGATCTCCACAGTGAGCCAGGGCTGAAAATAATAATAAAAATAATTTCATCTAAATTATACAAGAACATTAATTTATAATGGTTAACACAAACCTGTACCATGACATATGCCTTGGCCCTGGATGCTGAAGCTGCAAGACAGGACCCAATCTAATTAATATTAAATCTTTCAATTGCACCCCTCTTTTTGTTATTGTTTCTTTACTTCATGTTTAGCTATGAACCAAAATTGGTTTGACTTTCATGAAATGACTAAACTGTTCAGTAAGTGACAGTCCAATCACAAAAGCCATGGCCAGTGACAGACTGACTTAAAAGCTTTAAGGTTACATGCGTGTGTGTGTAAAAAAAGTCACATGATCCATGGATATGAACAAATTCATTTCTGATGGTACTAGTAGCTGAGCTATCCAAAGAAAATATTGTAGATGAGCACTAAAATTAATATAAAAATACAAAAATAATTTTGCCATAGATAAAATAAATGTGTTTATTGTTTAAATAACTACAGAAATGTCAAACAAATTTTTTTTGCAATCTGAAACGCTGTATTTTAAATTGACAGATTTGTGACGTCATCAACACATTAGAGAAAGACATCACGTCTCCAATGGAATGGAGAGGCACTGCTCTGAAGTAACATCATGAACAATGTGCAATGCTCGCGTTTAGGCTGCGCCTATATTCATATTACGCTATCAAATATGGTCATCTAAATGTATGGTTATAGCCGAACTGACTTGATCATTGAAGGTCTGTTACACGAAATGTCTTGGAGGAACTGAGTGTCTGTTGAACAAAATGTCCTAGGGGAACTGACCTGATCATTGAAGGTCTGTTAAACGAAATGTCCTAGAGCAACTGAATGTCTGTTAAACAAAATGTCCTAGGGGAACTGACCAGATCATTGAAGGTCTGTTACACGAAATGTCTTGGAGGAACTGAGTGTCTGTTGAACAAAATGTCCTAGGGGAACTGACCTGATCATTGAAGGTCTGTTAAACGAAATGTCCTAGAGCAACTGAATGTCTGTTAAACAAAATGTCCTAGGGGAACTGACCAGATCATTGAAGGTCTGTTAAACAATATGTCCTAGGGGAATATTCACCTGACCAACTAAGGTCTTTTAACCTGATGTTTTTTTCCTTAAAACATTATTCATTAGTGACATGTATGTACTGTACTAGTGCAGTCATAACTGATATTTTTAATATTCAATATAAATTTAAAAATATAAATGATTAATTATTCAATTGCTACTTTCACTTAAAATTTCCAGTGACATGCTACATGTAACACTGAGGTTGGATTTTAGTGCAATAAAACACATTACTTCATGTTAACTCAGTGCATGAAACATTTTTAAACTAGAAAAACTGTGAGAAATGCTCACTAATTGATGTCACAGAATGGCAAAATTCATGTTTTGCTATAAACCTCAAGTTTTATTTAATGATCAAAATGTGAATATCTGGTTTACAATGCCACTTTTTAACAGCTGGGAAAGCTTAATAAAATTCCATGGGGTAGTTTTAAAGAAGATAGGTAGCCAAAGTGTTAGAGAGACTGCACAAAAACCAAAGTTCATGTTGTGCTATAGGAAACCCCAACTATCCATATACCACTACATACCCAACAGTGAGGGTACATGTATAAAAATAAAATTTAATTCCTGTTGAAATAGCAAGTAAGTGCTTCTCTGAATCAATCCTTACATGTATTTACTGGAAACAGAGGTTGTCACTGAGTTAGTATTTTTGTGTAAATATTACAATGGCACCTAAAAATTTTTAAGTCTGAATTTTTTTTCACAAAATTAATCAATCAATGACCTTGACTCTACTATGAGTATGAGTTTAATGGCATGGTGAGTGAAAGTTACTAGAACTCAAAAACAATCAGGCCTGGGCGCCATAAAACCTTTCTGAGTAAAAATATTTTGCTCAGCTTGAGAATTTTCTCAATTACCATGACAACAAGGGAAAAGGAAAGATTTGATTGGATGAAATTGAGAATGAAAAAATTCTCAGCAAAGAAAATGTTTATGGTGCTGGGCAAACAAACAAGACTGAGTAAAACCACAAAAAGTTCAAAAAGTAAAGACCAATGAGATAGACTTTACAGGTGAAATTTTTTTGATAGAAAACTCAACTCATTCTTTTATCTGCATTTAACTGCAATATTTTTTACAGAAAATCACAAAGTTTGGCAGAAATGCAACATTTGTGGAAACACATTTTTATTAATTCCTTTTGATTTCAATTAAAGATTGTTTTAACATTTTTATAAGTAATGTTTAGAAGACCAATATCAGTAACATACCTAGCATTCAGTCCACACATCTCTACAAATGCTCTAAACATGTCAATAAATACATCTTCTGGTACGGGTCCTTGTCTTGGATAGGGATGCCCCACATTTGTCTGATGTAGGTGTTTAGCCAATCGTCTTGAACTTTTGACGAAATATTCAAGAAGTGAAGAATAAGGTTTTCTGAAAATAAAATAAGATTATACATGAACATACATTTACTGTTTACTATGCAAGAACAACACTTGTTTTTTTACTTACCTTTCACTTCTGCCCTTATTAAAACAGTGCCAAATCAAAATTAGTTTCTTATGAAGAATGGAATTGACATATTCCACCAACATTTGCATAGACTGTTTTTAATGAACAATTAAATGAAAAAAATGCCCCCACCACCACAATTTGTCCTTTATCTTCCTTATAAATATTGTATAATGTGGTACAAAGTAGTAATTTGACATGTTCTATTTTTAGCTTTGTACAATTAAACATTCTGACTAGATTCTAAAATAAAGCAAATTTGTAAAAAACAAATCAGCTGTCTGTACTTGTGTTGCAGACAAGAACAACATGATATTGTTATTTTAATGGGGTAAATATAAACACTAACGTGACCTTTGACAAATTGATGGAATTTGTCCTATTGTAATTTCCTTGCAATTTTAGTGCCCCAGTAAATGTTGACACAGAAAATACAATATAAATTGACCTGATTGTTCCTGTAATTTTAAATTTATTTACTTTTATCTTCCACCAAATAGTGACCTTTTACATGTCCAAAAGGTCTATACTTCAATTCTTATTATTAAAGAGATACTAGTCTAAAGAAATAATCAGCAGCCTTATGTAATTATCAAAGACAATGATAAAGATATATTTTCGAAAACAATTAAATTTCAGGCCAATTAAATAGTGAGATTTTTCACTAAGGGTTACACCATTTCATTAAACTTTTCTTTTGTTGTCAGTGTCCATATTTAGACATACCCAAAAAGTAAACAAATTGTAGGTTATTCATTGAGATATGCTCAAAACATTTAAAAAACAAGTAATTATATTGTGAACAATCTGACAGTTTTTATATAAAAGGAAATAGGTCAAAGGACAGTTAAAAATCATTCAAATCTCGTATGATTTTAACAAGAAATTCTTACTTGATAACTAAACTGCGATTTTTTACCAATCAGGGCTGTGCTAAATTGACAGTGGTCCTTACAAATACCCAACAATGCAATTTTCAACGCCTGTACTCCCAGCTTTAGTAAATAAACAGGAAATGAACACTATCAGAGAAACAACAGATAAATTATACTTTAGCTTTTTGTAAATCTTATTACAGGTAGTATTGAGATACAAGGTGCAGACAAAAAATGTCAATTAATTTTAAATTTTACATTAAATACAAACATCTGAAGATAGAAAGATACTGCTGAAATGATTTAGAAATCCCAGCTTACATACCAGAAAGTTGTGATCCAGAGCCAACAGTCAAAGATGGTCAGACAAACCATTTAAAAAGATCGCATCTAGTAAAGAATAAATTTTTCAGTCCTGTCCTATTGTCCTGTGTTGTTCACTTGGTGACTTCTGTATTTAATGTTCTTTTTTTCAAAGGATTCATTATCAGGTTTCAGTTCTGTTTGTGTGCCCATGACATGGGCCATGGGGGACAGAAAATATACAGTTTTTACTAATATGGAATGAAAATGCCATTCATTGGAAACCATTTAAATAAAAAAAAACCATAATTACGAGGGCGACTTTTGCATGAATTTTTGTGATGAAGAGAACTGGAGGGACGTTTACTGCGTAACAGGCAGAATGTCCTGTAAACATTTGTTATATTTATATTAACTGGTAAAATGGAGAAATTTTTTAAATTGAATAAGAAAATGCTATCATTGGGTCCACCGTTACAGTTCTCATTCTTGAAGAAGAAACATGTGCTGAAAAAATCTGACTGTTCTTAAAGATGGAGCAAAAATATTTTCGAGTCGAGTGTTTCCCATGGATCAAGTTGTTGGAAGACCTAGCATCAACTAGATGTCCATCAGTAGAGTCTATAAATCAGTAAAATGAATTATGTTTGCACAGCATGTTACAGGCCAAACTGGGACGGGACACTCTTGAAATGTACAAAGAATTACCCTAGAGAGGATTGAAGAGTTGACAGATGCTGTCAGCTGACCTTGGATCTCTAATAGACAGATAAAACAAGAAAAGAGAGAATAATAAAATTGTGAACATGACTGACTTGTTAAATAACCTCCAATTCAAACAAGTGTGGACTGTGAGCATGCTCACAAAGGGATACCCCCTGCTTCGCTTCAAGTCCAATTATCTCCCCTGAATGTTTCATCAAAATCTGTCAAGCGGTTTAGGAGGAGAAGCGCTTACAAGAGATGTGGACAGACAGATGGTGATTCCTATATACCCCCTAAACTAGTTTGCGGGGGGTATAATAATAGTAAATGTACAATGTACCATGTACGATGTTGCTTTCCCAATAGTTTTTTCCAATTTCATGAACATGATATTCCCAAACTTCTCACAGAGTTCTTTTCCGCAGAAGTAGTCAGATAAACTCCTAGACCGTGCATGTGTGGAATTTGTACTAGTACCTGGTGCATGCCTGTAATTAGCAGGTATAACTAAACATTGAATATTCTTAATACTTGGCCTAGACTTTGCTTGGTAAATCTGTTTACTTTATATATGTTTTAACTATATTTCAGTGTGTTACTGTAATGATCAGATCTAAATGTAAAGATAGCTTTATAATGTTATAATGGGACAAATGTAACAGATTACTTGTCAATGCCTGGCATTTAAACATCTACATGTACAGTTGTTTTAGGTTTTCTGTTAATTGTTTCAGTATACATGTACATTGTAACATTTAAATTAACATCAATCGTTAAAAAATGTTGATCAGACAGACAAAACCAATGTTTGGACCTTCAAAAATATAACTTTCTGTCTGTTCAGATGAACATCATTGTTTAATTTGTTGATGCTGTGAATTTGAATTATTGATATACAATGTACTATATATGTGAAAAGATTTTACATAACTCATTTTATGAAATTTTTATGCTAGGACCATACTGGGACAATTCCCAGTGCTCAACCCACAGAGCGGCCCAGCGTGTCCCTGGGTGGCTGTTAGGGGAAACCCTCTTGTTCGGGGGTTGTCAGGTCATAATACGGAAAGCCTGGCTGTGGACCATAGTGGGTAACGTGTTTGGATAGTGCCACGATCCTTGCATGATAAAGATCCCTTTTGTAGATTTCGAAAAAGAGAAGGCTCATTGTAGTTGCTACAAAAGGCTAAATTCTCCGACCCTATCCCAATACTCCGTACAATTCCAGTGGCAGTCAAAATTATGTTTCCTATGTCCCATTCAACCTTTTTCAATTGATGTATTGTTTGTTAACTTGTTATCGTCCTGAATATACTAGTAGCTAAAATACTATTTGCTGGACGTAAAGAAAACATCCAATCAATCACTCAATCAATCAAATTTTTATATCTTTCAAATAGATTATGTTTTATTTGTCTATTTTATTGATACATTTAATTAACAACAGTGACCAATATGAAAATGTTTCAGTACTAGTATAGTACATGTACAACTGCCCTACATGAATAATTGTAACAAAATGATAAACAAAAACTTCAAAGTTTTGAACATTAGAAAATTGATAGGTTGATTGATTGCACGTTTGCTAAAAATACTTCCAGTGAGCATGCAGTATTTCAGCTATACATGTACATGTATTCAGGTGAGAACAAGTTAACAAACAAAGTTCTTTCAAATAATATTTTATATTTATCCTTAATAATTAAATATTACAACTAATTAATAATATTAATAACTGTGGTTTTCATAATGATTTCTCTTGTATTTTTAACCATAACACACTCAGATTCTTTTTTTCATTATTACTTAGTATTATATCTAAAAGAAAACGACATAAAATTAAAAGTTAGAAGATCGAAGGGAAATGTATTGTGACATCAGCACTTATGGCTTTTTGTGAAAAGCACTGTATCCTGAATAAGAAACTAACAGACAATGGACAATTTGGAAATAGAACTTGACAGCTGTAATGGTATAAGTCATTATATCATTGCATTATTTGGGTGCAACTCTGGTCCCATTTAAAATTTTGAAATCTTCAAAATTCAAGTTGCGGCGATGTTACATGACACCAGAAAACTCAGACCATCAAATGAGCAATTGATGCAGCCAAATTTTCAAAAACAATACAATTATCTCCAAAATAACATGGTATTTTAAAAATCTAACATTTCAAAGTTATTTATTTAAAAGAGACATCTTTGACAGTGTTAATATAAAATTAAGCTTGTGTTTCTTTGTTTTTGAACTGCAGTAAAGCGGAAAGGCTGTCAAATGAAAGGTAATTAAAAGACCCAATTAACTCTAATTAATTAACCAGTTATAATCTGACAACATGACCTGTGTTCCACTAATTTTTATGTAATACAAATGGTCAGGAAAAGTAATTGTGCTAATTTGAAAGGTATTAGGCAATTTATTTAAAGGGAGGATTAGTTTACAAAAGAGAGTTTGTTGTACATGCATATGTATAAACTCTAGAAATATAACTACACTTACATTCATTGACAGAAACAACAGTATAGACATCTTGTTATGTTGATGTTTGTCAACATTGAAAAACATGTGCCAATAATTTAGGATATTGTCTGCTTCTTGAAAATTTTTTTTTCCCCGCTTGTTCAAAAGTACATGCAAAAAGATACACATGTGAAGTTGTTATTATTCAAATTACAATGAAAATGAAATGACAAGAAGTATATGTTTTTTCCCCCACTATTTTATCTTGTGAGAGATAAATTATTTGGAAACTTCTTGGTAAAGTAATATAAACAAGCATGTGATAGAATTCAATGGTTATTTTACTTTATTGCTAAGGGATATTTTAAAATTCATTCCAACAAAAAAAAAGCATCTGCAGAAGAAGATGGATTATTTAAAGGTGTCATTAGTGCCTCGAGATTTTCTTATTTTTTTTTTAGTCATGCATGTACATGTATTATCCAGTGGTTGTGCTGGTCTTTGCAAACGTCTCCATTTGCAATTTCATATTTCAAATTGGCGACAAAACAGGGATGATATTAGACATTTTCAAATGGGTCCCCCCAACGCACTAATTGGGAAATTTGACACTTTAAAAGAGTGTATTGTAAAAATATCATTTTGCATCATTAAAAGTTCAAACATGAGGAAATCCTTGTATTTTTACTTATTTTACCACAATAATTTGTACATGTACAACTATTCATCTGCATTGTTAAGATCATAATGTTTATAAGTCAAAGCCATAATATTACATGATAAAAATAAGTTTTTGAAAATTTATAAATCACAGCCATAATACTAGTATTTATACAATAATACTTTCTTTGTCATGTCACATGCGAAAATATGTCCCAAGGTTAGATGGCATAATGCACGATCCGAAGGGAAGTGCATTATGCCTTCTAAGTTGGGACATATTTTCGCATATGACATGACAAAGACAGTATTATTGTTATTATTACTATGAATGTTAATTGTTCCAACATCCAACCACCTGGTGGCCCCAAATACTATATAGTAGCGTCATCCCTGCAAAATAATGTAATATGCGATATTTTTGGCGCCAGTACTAGTATATCTTAATATTATTATTTGATAATTTTGCTGTACTAGTATTTTAATTTGTCCAAAGTCTACCACACGATATTTTTGTATTTTGGCGGAATGAGAAACTGACTTTTGCGGATTGCACGGTTATGTTGATGTTTGTCAACGTTGAAAAAACATGTGCCAATAATTTAGGACATTGTCTGCTTCTTGAATCAATTTATTTCCTGCTTGTTCAAAAGCACATGCAAGAAGTGGACAAAAAGATACACATGTGAAGTTGTTATTATTCAAATTACAATGAAAATGAAATGACAAGAAGATATGTTTTTTTTTCCACCACTATTTTATCTTGTGAGAGATAAATTATTTGGAAACTTCTTGGTATTAGTAAACAAGCTAGTAAATAGAATTCAATGGTTATTGTACTTTATTTCTAAGGGATATTTTAAAATCCATTCCAACAAAAAAAAAAAACATCTGCAGAGGAAGATGGAATATTTAAACGTGTCATTAGTGCCTCGAGATTTTCTTTTTTTTTCAGGTCATGCATGTATGATCCAGTGGTTGTGCTGGTCTTCCCCAATGTCTCCATTCACGATTTCTTATTTCAAATTGGCGACAAAACAGGGATGACTTTTTTTTTAGACATTTTTAAATAGGTCCCCCCACCACACAAATTGGGAAATTTGGCACTTTAAAAGAGTGTATTGTAAAAATATCATTTTGCATCATTAAAAGTTAAAACATTAGGAAATCCTTGTATTTTTACTTATTTTACCACACTAATATGTACAAGGATTTCCTCATGTTTGAACTTTTAATAATGCAAAATGATATTTTTACAATGTACAACTACATGTATTCATCTGCATTGTTAAGATCATAATGTTTATAAGTATGTAAGTCAAAACCATAATATTACAATAAGTTTTTTAAAAATGTATACATCACAGCCATAATATTACACGATAAAAAGGACACAGCCATAATATTACATGATAAAACTTACTAGAACAATTAAGTCTAACAGGCATAGGAGTTATCCTATGAAATTTTGAAATTTCTACCTAAACTGTATCAAACGTAGCAAATCAAAATATCAAATTGACAATACAAGTAGATTTATTTCTATATCACTCAATTTTATTCTGAAAACAAACAATAATTTGTAATAGTTTTCAAATCAGACATTACGAAACTTGACAGCATCAGACTTAAAGAGGAAAAATTTGTTAGCTTTCACTCATCAATGCTCATAGAATAAAGCTATGCCAAACGGAAGGATAACTTTCTTAGAACTTCTGGTATAAAATCTGAAAAACATTACAGGAAACAGACCTTAAAAAATCCTGATTATTAATTTAGATTTGGGATTTTCAACACTTGGGGAATGGGGCCGCCAGATGGGGAATGAGGCCACCAGGTGGCCCCAAATACTATTGTAGCATCATCCCTGCAAAATATTGTAATATGCGATATTTTTGGCGCCAGTACTAGTATAAATCTTAATATTATTATTTGATAATTTGCTGTACTAGTATTTTAATTTGTCCAAAGTCTACAAGTGATATTTTGTATTTTGGCGGATTGACTTTTGCGGATTGCACAGTTACTCAAATAGAACAAAAAATTCCAAAAATTGTGTGACGTTTAGAAATCAGCCAATCATATTTTATATCTGGATATCAATCACAAACCAATGGACAGTGTTGAGTACAACAGGTTTGTATCCTTAAATAAGGATGAGATTTACTTTTTATTTTTATTTTTATTTATTAATATTTTTATGTAACAAATTAAAATACAGTCAAATTATCAATTAATAATATAAAACATGTAAAACATACAGCCTTTCTCTTAGTCAATACAAGTTATATATATGGACCTCAATGTTATATATCGACCTGGGACTACGTCCTCCGTCGATATTTATAGATTATTTGCATTTTTTTTAACGAGATCCGTTTTCTCGTCCATATCTCATTGAAGGGCGACAGCCCGGAGATAAGATGATGAGAAAATGCATCGAGTTTCAAAATAGGTAAATCATCTGTTTATCGCTGTTTTGTAACATTGTGATGTCACAGTGTTTACTTAACAACGTCTTGACAGCGGGCTGAGATGGGCCTATACGCTAGTAGAGTGAGATGGAATAATATCGCACACAACGATCAAAGGAAAATACTGCAAAATAGCAACAAAAACTTGTATTGACTAAGAGAAAGGCTGTATTTGTATAATATCAATCTGACCAAAATTACCGAAATAACACTGTTAATCAGTTAAAGGTGTTCTTTTAAATCACTCACACATATAAAGGTTAAAGTTGTTCACAATTTACAGATAGTTGGCTTAGCTACTATATATATACTAACAGCACGCATCAAAAGCATAGTGTTCGCTAGGCCTACATGTAGCTACATTAATGTAGCTTTTTTTCCATGGACAGAGCTACAAAGAGGTCCCATTACTCGTAATAAAGCAAAAACACTCTTTAGATTTATACGTATTTTCTGCTATCTTTGTCTTAATATTTTTTCCTTTCTTCACCGTCCACATGGATCAGCTGACATTTCTACAATGTCTAATTAAATAATTCTAACATTTTATTCGTAATCGTGACTTTGTTGACAAAATTGAAATGTGGAGTGTAGAATCGTAACGGTAAAAATTGGATCCCAGCTAATGCAATAAATCTGGAAAACTTGATCCAGATGAACATTTTTTTACCCAAATCAATTGAGAAATTATGCACTTCCGGAATTCAAATTTTGACAACAATTTCTGGTTACATAGAATAAAATAGGTAGGTAGGTGGATCGGGGGGGGGGGGGATTAGTCATTTAATTTAGACCTTTATCTTTTATACCTTTGATGTATACATGTATGATTACGGCTATGTTGCGGCAGAAGTATGAAAAGGGAACTAAAACCCGGAACAATACTGAGAGTTTTCCGGTTTTTAGGTAACCTCTGTTAAAAATGCACAAAAATCTTTAGGGTCAGGATTTTGGCTTCAAAAAAATATGTAGGGTCGGGTAACTGGAAACACACATATTTTTTTTGGGCTTTTATAAATGTAGACCTCCTATTAACCTTTTCAAGTAGGAAACTGTCTCTCCACCCTCTTAAAGATGGGTGGAGAAATTAAAATTTGCAGGGCCTGTACTTTAGCAGCTACATGTATGTCTTTTCATCTTTTATTACAGTTTTAATTTTATCAAAATTAAGAGCTAAAACTGTAAGAATGTTGAATTCTACCATTAAAGTGATATCTGTTGACTATTCTGAGATTTTCAGATAAAACGGCATAAGACAAGACAAGACAAGACAATTTTATTAAACCAATCATGGTGCCCAATATTGAGCTAATCAATCAAAATATATGATCATCATAAAGAAAACATATCTAAATAAGGCATTATTAAAAAAGTGATTATTGATTACATAATCAATGAACAATTATGGGTAAAATAAAGTAAAGTTATAAACCAAATAGAATGATAGCGATTAAGTTAACAATATGTAAACAAAGCAAATAATGCCACTGTCATATGGAAAATATACCTTTTACTGTTGTTATATAATGGAGGGGAAGGGTCTCTTATTTAACTTAACTTTAAAATCCTTGATCGTTCTTCAAATAAGTCTATAAGCATATTTGAAAGAGTGTGGTAGACTTCCTCATCCTCAGAGGAGAGGATCCATATAGACAAGTTTTCATCATTAAGTTCAGGAAGATTTTTATATTTAAGTTTAAATGCATCTACATGTATATAACGTTTACATTTACAGGCCAAAGGTGCACAATTAAGGAGGAAGTGGATTTCATCTTCTACTCCATTTTGGCATACCTTACATTTTCTATTTTCTGCACTTATTCCTATATATCGGCCTTTTTCTATTTCAAGGTTGTGTGAACTTGTTCTAAATTTGGAAATAATTTGTCGGTTTGTTTTAGACTTGATATTTAGATAAATTTCAAATGAAAAAATATTTTTGAATTTTTTATATGTTCTTAGTTTATTTCCTGATTTACTATCAGACTATTACCTCTTCCAAAATTACTATTAATTTTGTCTAACCACAAAGTATGCATCTTCTCTTTAAGGGCATATTTAAAAACGCAAGACTTGTTGATGATGAAAGTTTCGGTCAGCTGGTTTTGATTAATGAAACAATAATCTAGATTCAAACCTTTAAATATTTTTAAATATGCATATGGTATCCTGCATCCCTTAACAGAAAATACTGCATACTTACGGTGCACGGTTTCTAATACTTGAAATATCTTTATTCATCTCAGGAATAATTTTTTCTGCACATGTGTCATCCAATTCAATAACATCTCCCATGGAGTAATTGTAGTTCATGTTATTTTGGATGTCTTTAACATTATCTTTTTGATTCGCCGTTAGTTCTGCAAAAACTCCTTCCTTCTGGTAAATAATATCTAGGATATCTGAAGGAGATGAGTGAGCGAAACTGTTGTAATATATTCCCAACGATTCCAGACAATTCACAGTCCATGTGTATGTTGAAGATGGTAACGATTTAACCGCGTCCCCATCAGCATCGCATCCCGAATCTGAAAAGGAATCGCCGTAACGTCTTTTTTCAGAAGGTTGTATACGTGATTGTCTGTCTAAGAAGTTTGTGTTATCATTATAGTTCTCTTCTCCAAAAGACGCCATATTGATACTCTTTCTCCCAAGACCGTTTGCCAACAGGTTAATTCCAGTACATCGATTCAACCAATACTGGTTTCAACCAAACCAAACTACCAAACCAACAATTCGTATTGCAAATGAGTAAGCAACTGTTTAAAAACGCAAGACTTGTTACAACTGGGATTTTCGACACAACATCGTTACCTTAAGACACTGGCCGACTGTCGGTGTATTGCATTCTGGGAAAAAAGTTTTTTATCCTCTCTTAAAATAACATGAATAACTCTACATAATTTAAACAGGACCATGAATGAATTTCAGCAGTCTGGAAATTAAGTCACATAGAAACTAATCACCCTAAATAAAGTCAGTACGAGATAACGATCAATGTTTTGCACATACGGTTGTAGATCTTTGTGCTATAAATAGACTGGGAAAACACCTTAATAATGAGTAGCTAGCATTAATATTAGTACTTCATTGTAAAACCGTGAGAATTGTGGGATAATCAATCTTTATACACTTCTGCTCAGAAACTAACAATAAAACACTAAAGAAAGTGCAGGAACGAGCACTTCGCTTTGTGTACGAGGATTATGCCTCGTCATACAACGATTTACTACAGAGAATTGGAATGCCTTCTCTACAAATCCGTCGACTTCGAACCATGGCGCTGGAAACGTTCAAAATCATTAATAACATTGCTCCATCATGTCTTAATAATCTTGTCAGTAAAAAACGACTAAATTACTCTTTTAGGTACAGCAACATTTTGGATGTTCCACGGGTAAGAACTTCTTCTTATGGCAAAAATTCATTTCGCTATGTAGCTCCAGCTTTATGGAATAGCCTACCTGAACATTTCAGGACTGAGATCAGCTTTTCACAATTTAAAAGCTTGATTCAGTCCTGGAATGGCACAGAATGTAAATGTAGTGCATGCCAGTAGATATCAAATTTCTGTTGTTTTCTTTTTTTTAAACTATTATTTATTTGTAATTTTGGCTTATACTTTTAGTTGATTTTAAATACTGCTAACTGCTTAGATATTTTTAACTTAGCTGCTAATTTTAATTAACTATTGGTGTTTACCTCTGATCAATTACAAAATGCCTGTAATATTGCTTTTCATGTTTTTTTATGATTTTTTATCTTGTGCTGTAGATGTGTCTCTTTTAAATTTTATTTTCTTTTAAAATTCTTTTGTCCTCGCTTTCTTGCTATTGCTTTCCGTGCCAGTGCTTTTATGTAACTGCCTTTTATGCTTCTTATTTATTGCTATGCACGTCATCGTTTAAGTGTACTGTATATATCATGTATTGTTATGTTTGTACTGTGTATATTCGGTGAAAAGCTCATTAGAGCTTATGTTTATTTGTTATTTCCATGCCGAATTCAAATAAAGTTTTCTATGTCTATGTCTATGTCTATGACACATAAGGCATACATAACAACACTAATATGCGTAAGACATACAATACATATGACATGACAATGCGACAATAAGATATAATACAATAAATATATGAGTAACGGAGGGATAGAAAAGGAATTATGTATACGACAGATTTTATTGTAGGATTCAACATCTCATAGTTGGTTTAAATATGCACACAAAAAAAAAATTGGACTCTTATGATTTTCCTTCAATTTTTGAGCTATAGTGTGAATATTCCTACAAAGGCTGAGTAGAAGACAGTTGTCAAAAAGAAAGTGCAAGGACATTGGAAACAACGAATTGAACTTATAGCAACAAACAATGGTACTAGATAGTAATCAAAGCAAATACAAAAGTAGCACCTATATGTTAATGATGGTTTAATCAAATTTCCTGAAGAAAAAGATAGCTCTTTATGTCTGATTTGTGGTAACGGATTAGAGGACACAGCTCCCTTCATAATCAGATGTCCCGTGTTAGAAACAGAAAACCATTTATGGCGAAGATCTCATTTACTTTGTATCTTTATTTTTTTATTTCTCATGCACCTCTTTACAAAGGTATAGAAATACAAACAAAAATAAATTTACAGTATATCAAAAACAATGTACATTTAGAAAAATACAACATATTTTTAAACAATATAATAGGAAAATATATGATTAACCTGAAGGACACACCCTCTTTATTACAATTCTAATAAATGTACACAGTTTACTTAATACCGGAGCAGATTCTGATGACAACAGATCATTGCATTTCAAGACTTTGGATGGTTTCTGTATTTTGATGTAATATACAACTTTCTTTCGTTAGTGAAACTGGAGCATTCAAACAGATAATGAAATTCGTCCCCTATTTCCCTTCCCGAGCATAAAGGACAAAGTCTATCTTCCCTGTTTATTGTCCTCCATCTTGCAACTTCTATAGGTAATTTATGGTTACTGGTTCTAAACTTACATAACAAAAATTTCTCTTTATCGTCTAATGATTCTAAGAATTTTCAAATTTAAGTTCTTTTTAAAATATTTTATAATTGTCCCCTTTCGACGAAGCGCTGATTGATGAGTTCCAGTGTTGCTTAAATTGATCAAGTAAATTGTTTTTCACTAGCGTAAGTAACAAATTTTCAGAAATACAGCATTGAAGTGTCCATATGTAAGACATTCCACATTGATTTAGTGTATTATGGATGTGATTTATCCATGGAGAAAAACTTTTGTTTCCGACGTGTTTTATGTACAGTAATTTGTATGCCAATGAGGACAATTTTGACTGTTTTCCAAGAACAAGTTTACACCAAAACGAAATCATTCTAACCTTAATATCAATTTCTAACGGATATCTACCCAACTCTCCATATACCATATAATAAGGCGTAGATGTTTTCAGACGCAGTAAGATTTTTAAAACTTTCAAGTGCACCTTCTCTATCATATCTTTTTTTCCAAATCCCCATATTTCACATCCGTACAACAGTATCGGTTTAACAATTTTATCAAATAAATTAAGCTGACATTTAGTTGACAAATTATGTAATCTACCTTTCCTTAACACCTCATACATTGCTTTTAAGCCTTTATTAACGAGTTCCATTTTTGTCAACTTGAATGAACCATTTTTTGTAAATACTATTCCTAGATAAGAGAATTGTGTTACTATTTTTAATTCAGTGTTGTTATATGTAAATCTTAAACTGTTCGGTAAGCGACCATTCGCAAATATTAATACTTTAGTTTTATCTATGTTAACTTTCAATTTCCACTTTGAACAGAAATTATAGAAGGCATTAAGCTGATTTTGCAAATCGGTATCGGTCTCCGCCATAATTACAGTATAATTACAGCGTACAACAATATAAAAAGTTTCAGATATATGTCTAATTCTCGCTCCAACTCGTCTGTTATTGTTAACAAACCTATTGCATTTTTCTCAAGTAGAAATTGTTTTAGGTCATTTAAATAGAGTGCGAATAGGTATGGAGATAAGTTTTCGCCTTGTCCCACACCATTTTTACATTAAAAAAATTGGGATACATTACCATTATATACAATTCTAGATTTGGTATTTTGATATATTTTATATATAACATTATACATTTTACCGTTAATTTTATTCATAAGTAATTTACACCATAAGCCTTCCCGCCAAACAGTATCGAACGCTTTTTCAAAATCTACGAAAGCAACATACATTTTCTTTTTCTTAAGTTTCAGAAGTTCAGAAAAGGCGTACCTGTAGAGCAAATATATTATCTAGAGAAGAATAGCCTTTTCTGAATCCACTTTGGCTTTCGCTAAGAATAGAAATTTCGGAGAAATAATTCAATCTCTTTTAAAGTACTGCAGAGAAAAGTTTGCCCAAACAACTGACTATTGTTATAGGCCGAAAGTGTTTTGGGTGTTGGGGTCGCCTTTGTTCTTGTAAATTGGTTGGATATTTCCACACATCAAACTATCTGGTATAATACCTGAATTGAAAATACAATTGAAACTTGTGCGTTTGTCCATAAACCACGTAAAATTACTTTCATAATAAATTTACAGAAATGGTTAAATGCAGCAAAAACCTTTTCGAAATCACATAGTCACGTTGTTGGGGGGGGGGGGGGGGGGCTGGTAAGATCAACAGTTATCGTGTCTTTCCGTGGAGCATCTTCGGAAGATAAAAGAAAAAACCCCGAAAATTACAATTTCCATTGACTTTTTTACAGTAATGAAAATTGCTTCAAAAGAATTTCAATTACCCGTATGCCACATGAATGTAGATAAACATTGTTAAGAATTTAATATTTTCGGAATTTAAATTAAAAAAAAGTTAGAAGAAGACCCGTATTTTTGCAAAACAATTTATGAAATACTATAATTTTGTGTTTTTTCAAAACTGTATAAACTGCTGATGACATCTTTTAACTTAAACTGAATTATTTTTTATTGTATTATTATTATTATATTTTTCAAAATTTCATTTAGCTAGCTTTTATGTCAGTTTTAAGGACTTTATATACGATCCTAGGTATTTTTAATTTCATTCTGTAAGTATCCAAATATAACTTGCATTTAAAAATTTAAATAGTTTTAAATCAAAATCATTAAACCGCAGAAATATCTCTTACACCCCCCCTTTGCCTCGCTCTCGGCGAATATCGTGCAAGAGTTTGCGATTTCGAAATATCCACGTGTTAAATAATTTGCTAAGGAGTTTTATTATTATATATTATAAAACTTATTGCTTACTAATTATTATAATAATACACTCTTGAATAAACTTGTCATTTCTAAGAAATTCTCATGTGAATAACCAATTAACAGAATTTACATGTGCTTTACATCTCAGTTTGACGTATCACTTTAATTTTTCTGTGATCTTCCTACTGTCACCGACAAGAGTTGAAATCAATTGTGAGTTTCAACCACACATGACTGTGTCTTTCTGATTGAAAATATTGACTCGATTTTGTTTGACTTGACTGTTTGCCATTGAAATTTTGACTTTTAACATGATCTGACATGTTGATTACTTGTTAATATCATTTAAGATGTCAATAAGGTTACAAAGTTGACAAAGATTATTGAGCTATCTATATAACTATATTAATGCCTTTCACTCATTCAGTGTGATTTTACATGTCATTGTACTATTGGCTTTAATCAATGTTTGTCGTTTGACGTATTCGTACAAGTTTGAAGGATCCCTTTCTGAAACCATGTTACGATTTATCGGCGTTTAATTATGAAAAAAAACCACAATAATTTCCTTTCGATGTTGGACACCAATGGTATATTTTGTACATGTAACTTTACATTTGTTTCTCAATTTATAATGACAATCTAATGACAGTTCGATTCAACAAGCGCAGTAATCCAAACTTGCTGCTGACAGATCGAGCCCCAGTGCCATAAAACATTTCTGAGTACAAATATTTCGCTCAGCATGATAATTTTCTAAATTACCATTATAACAGTGAAAATGCATAAATTGTGATTGTATAAAATTGAGAATAAAAAATTCTTAACAAGGTCAGGTCTTTCTATTATTCCGAGACTGAAAAGCAGTCCTAGCCTAAAACAATTCCCGACAGGCATTTTCAAAGAATTGTAGCAATTAATTACTTCTAATTGATCTTTAGGAAAAAATATTAAACATAGGCTAATGACATAAAATAGGACAAAGAAAGATAACTCTAGTGACTCTCAATGCAAAGATTGTATGTCATTATATAAAAATAAATAAATGTTCAACTTAATATTAAAAAAAACAACCTGTAAATCTACATGAGAGAACAGTAATTATGTAATATAGAAAGGCTACAGAAATCAAGAAACAGAATTATAGACGATAACTTCATATTTCTTTCTGTTTAGCGATTTCAGATATTAAGTTAGTCTTGCAAAATTATTCCCTTTTAGTTCTCCTCCTTTTGAATGAATCCAATAACAACATGGCCGCTGTTACTAAAATAGAACATATGGAAAAATCACATAGAATGGCTTAGAACTCAATAACGATAACATATAGGAAAAATCTGATGGATATGCTCAGAATCAAAAGTTATTCAAAAGTTATTCAAAAGTATCCATTAGGTAATAGTTGTCATATGACTCCTTTTAGGGGTTATGCCCTTAAAAGTCAAAAATCACCGTTTTGTTGTGGTTGCCTTTTAGAAAGAAAACTATTGCAGACAGTGAAAAGATGTTGCTTGCTAAAATGTTCAGCGCAAGAAGCTCTAAAAAGTCTCAATTGTACCGTAGTTTTCAGATTCCCCTTTTAAAGGGTTTTGCCCCTGTAATGGTAAAAAACGTGTTTCTTGCTGATTGAATTTCAAAAATCTTCTCCTGAACCACTGAATTAATTTGACTTAAACTTTGCAAGAATGATATATGGCATGTTGGCAATAAACGATCCTCATTTTAAATGGATCCAATAAAAACATGGCCGCTGTTACTTAACTGAAAATAGAACATGTGGTAAAATCACGTAAAATAGCTTATAACCCAAAAACTATAACAGGCAGGGGAAAAGTTCTACAAAAGTCTTCATTTATCCTAGTATAAAACTGAAAGTTAAAAGACTTAGTTCAACAGCAAGGAAACGCCACCTTCTTTGCCTATATAAATCAGGGGAGCGATACAGGCTCTTGTTTAACAATATTACCTTAACATATTAAGTTTAAACATGTATTTTATTTAAGCAAATCATGAGCAAATCCTTTACGAAGTTTCGTGATACGGAGGTTTGGGATCCAATTAAACGGTTGGCTCCCCCACTTACCCTACCATAACATTTGCCACACGTATAATCTGGGTAAAGTAATGATTTCCAGAGCTCAACCCACAAAGCTGCACAGATCATACCCAAGTGGCAAGTAGAGGAATTTCCCTCGTAAGTTTGTTTTAACTCACAATTAAAAAGGATAGCACGCACATGACATTCGGGAGTAACGTGTTTAAAAAAAACCCAAAACTACACTCTGCACGATACGGACGAAAAAAGGGAAGCATATTGAAGCCACTAAGGCTAAATTTTTCATTCCTAGCAAACTCTCCGTATAGGCCATCCCATTTCTACACTTGTTTTATTCGTTTTTGACGTGTTCTATTCCTGATAGTTTCTACAACGTAACCAAAAATAAGATTTATAAAATTAGCCAATACGCGATGTAAGAAATCATAAAAAACTTATTAAACTGAACTGTTATTAGTTTTAATGTTTGCAGGCTCGTTGGTTGTCGAAATAGAAATTATAAAAACCCTTCAATGAAATTTCAAGGCTTAAAGTGTGACTATGGGTCTCCGTATTTATCCAGATGACGTGCCCTTTTACAATTACTGGATGAAACCTTTCAACAAACGTACTATGAGACCCCAACCAAACGATTGTAACAATAACACATCTCTATATTTGTTCGATCGAAGAATGAACAAGGTCCATTGTGAATATTTATGTCAAAGTTTATTAAAAAATTTTAAGCGATTTATACAATCTGTTTTGTATCATAGAATTCAGCGTTAATATTAATTTTGTTAATACATATTACATCATACAGACATACGTATTATAATTATGATATATATCGTCTGTTTTGAAATGAAAGTCGTTCTTCAACAATCTTGTATATTTAACATTCGAAAAAGCACTTTGTTTTTGTTTGTTATAAAGAAGTTTTATCAGAATTTTATCAATTTTTAAGCTTATAACCACTTGGTCACTGAGGCCGGAACCAACTACATACAGATCGTATTGTTCGTTTGTTTGAATGATGTCTTTAACGCCATTTTCAGCCACATCATGGCGTCCAGTTTTTATTGGAGTGTTAGAAGTAAACTACTTTTATGCATTCATATTATCATTTATTTTAATTAATGAACATCCGTGTATTGTCAAGAATGGAACTATAATTAATTGTAGTCAATGTGACGATGAACTCGGAAACTATGTTACAGCTGAAGGAAGTTTAATTAATTGTAGTCATTGTGACGATGAACTCGGAAACTATGTTACAGCTGAAGGAAGTTTGACCCTAATTAAGTGATAACATATTTATAGACTTCAAAATACCAAAATATTTAATGTCTTTGTAACTTAATAGAAATAAGGTTGACTTCCCACACTTTTCAGTCCTTGCTTATTTGCAGTTGTATTGCCACGTTTTATTTTTTTTTCTGTTACACTTTGATCCACGGAAATATTAAAATCTGTCAGAACCCAAGACATACAATTTGTAGCATTGTGATGGCAGCGGCGGGATATTTATACATTATTTCGGGACAATTTCGGAAATCGAATTCATGTATGCAATAAGAAATATTATAAATGATGTCGGTGGATAAAACTGTTGTGATGCTGGAAATGCAAGCAGAGGACTTCGTTGTAAAACGTAAAGCGAATTAGAGAGCAGCATCAGAACAACTGATAAACTGATAAACTTTACTGAGGATAAGGATCCACAATATGAAGAAGACTCTGAAGTTGAATAAACTTTTGTAAAGCCGAAAATTCCACCCTGCCAAAAGGCAAGTCGTAAAAAGAATATCGACACACTAAAATTGGAAATGGAATTGGACAGAGAAAAGATTGCACTCGAACGAGAAAAACAGAGTAGTGATGGATAACGACATGAACTATCAATGAAGTTCCCATACTTCTACCGTCTGACACTCATAAAATGTCAGCTCAGTAGAAAGAACCCTTTCGAGTCATTGAGCATGTAAATTATGTCAAATCTCAGTATCTGATGGGTATCCTGTGCCTGGAATAAGCGAATTATTTTAGAAAATCGGTAATGCCAAGTTTTTTTAAGCCGACTCGATCTTACGAAAGGTTGTTACCATTATCAGAAGAGATAAGAAGGAAACATCTGTCACCTCTTTTGGACTATACGAATTCAAGGTAATGCACTTTGGAATAAAAATACTTTTCTAACAACTTTTATTGGTCTCATGGATAATGTATTAATTAGATGGATTTCCAAACGCTGTCGCATATTGTGATGACATTATAATATTCAGTGAAACTTGGGAAGACCATTTATGCCACCTTAAGACAGTTTTATACAAACTAAAGGATACTGGACTCACAGTGCGACCATCAAAATGCCAACTGGATGCACGTGAAATCATATGTCTAGGTTCAGGAAACCTTAAGCACGATCCAAAGAAAATCACTACAATGAGTTCCCACTCGAGCTCCTTACCACAAAGTAGGATCTTAGAAGATCATTTTAGGGATTACCGAGTATTATAGACAATACATAAAGAATTATGTGAAAATTACAACACCACTGACAGACATGTTAAAGAAAGACAAAGCCAAGAATTTAAAATGGGGTCCACCAGAAAAAAACATCTTTTAAGCTTAATAGAGACCCTAATAACCACACCTGTGTAAATAAATAACTTTGGAATTCAATTCATTTTGCAAACCGACGCAAGAAATAATCCAGTTGGATGCCGTATTAAGCCGACAAATTGAGGATGGTGAACACCCTGTGGCATATCTAAGTAAAAAGTTACTGCCGAGAGAACAAAACGCGTCCACATTTGAAAAGGAACTATTAGCTATATTTTGGGCAGCCGGTTATCATATCATGTTTATCATACTACTTGGATGGATAAAAGACGTGGGGCATCATCAAGCCTAGTATAATTTGTACTATATTCCTTCTATGTGCTGCCATTTTATTTTTCAATTAATGCAAGGGATATCTTCAATCTAGTATTCTAATATGACCTGCTTCAAAGGCGTTGAGATCACAACTGTGATAAAAAAAATGATTTATGTATGAGCAACACGCGACGAACAGGGCGTGTTTTTTCCAATTACAAAACTCTCACTGGAAAGCTATTGCGTATGACGTAACTTAATCTTTAAAATAGCGGCACACGATATAATTATCCGTTGCAATATATTGTGTGTTACATTGACTGATCAGAAAGTTTATGGCCGAAACGATGTTTTCTATAGGTATGTAAATATCTCAAAAGGGACATCTTTAAGCCTAGTATAGTTGTATTATATTCATTCGAAGTGCTGTATTGATAAAATTGTTTCATTTAAGACGTGAGACATCTTCAAGCCTAGTATAATTTGTACTATATTCCTTATACGTGCTTGCATTTTATTTTTTTTGTATTATGCTGGTATTTGTTATTTATTTAAGACATGGCATGTGACGTCTTCAAACCCGGTATAATTTGTACTATATTTCTATTTAATTTCTATTTTTAATTAATGCATGGGACATCTTCAAGCCTATTTTGATTTGTGTTATATTCCTAAGTGCTGTATTGATAGTATTGTTTTCATTTAAGGTAGGATATTTTCATGTCTAGTATAGTTTGTATTGTATTCCTTCTAATTGAGTGCTGTGATGATAGTATTGTTTCTCATTTAAAGCATCTTCAAGCCTAGTATAATTTGTATTATATCACTCTTAAGAGGTGTAGTGATAGTATTGTTTCATTAAAGGCATGGAACATCCTCAAGCTTATTATAGTTGCATTATAATCCTGCTAAGTGCTGTATTGATAATATAGTTTTAATTTAAGGCGTTGGACATATTCAAGCCTAGTTTAATTTACATTCTAATCCTTCTACGTATTTTATTTTTCATTTATGGCATGGGACAGCCTCAAGACAAGTATAATTGGGCTGTATTCCTTCTAAGTGTTGATAGTATTGTTTTCATTTAGGGCGAAGGGCATCTTCAATTTGTATTATATTCATCTACGTATTTTATATTTTTTTTTTTTTTTTTTTTTTTTTTTTTTTTTTTAGGAATAACAAATTTATTGCACAAAAAGCTGTTAACATTCACTTTGTCATTACAGCTTTCATTGACAAAGTACCCTGTTATGTTAATACCAATATGAACAGGGTTTCATATTGGTAATGTATAACTATGTTAATGTATTACAAATATAATGATTACATTATGAATTACGATTCTGTAAGTTGCTAACTATGTTCGGAAACCGACTGGCTCGTTTCCATACTTGATTCGATTTTTAAAAAATATGGCATGGCTCGTGTCTCTGAGACCACAGGCGCTTGGGTACAAATTGTGAAATCTCGGCTTTTTTCATTAATGCTGGTATATTTTTATGTAGAACCCTTATTTGCCTCATAAAATAACAATATGCGCATGTCTGACCCATTTTTTCAACGTTTTTACCATTTATGATATTTCCCCTCTACACTAAAAAACCACAAGGCCAGAAACTCTCCGCCATTTTCTTTGTCTGTGTGTAACTTACGATCACGGAAGTGAGACTGGTTATACTGGTCCCATGAACAAAACGTCATTTGTCAGAGGGCTTCCGAGTGGCGCTGAAATAGAGAGAACAGGTTAAACCCTGAGAATATCGGAAGTAGTCAATGTAAACGACCAGTATAACCAGTCACTTCCGTGATCGTAAGTTACACACAGACAAAGAAAATGGCGGAGAGTTTCTGGCCTTGTGGTTTTTTAGTGTAGAGGGGAAATATCATAAATGGTAAAAACGTTGAAAAAATGGGTCAGACATGCGCATATTGTTATTTTATGAGGCAAATAAGGGTTCTACATAAAAATATACCAGCATTAATGAAAAAAGCCGAGATTTCACAATTTGTACCCAAGCGCCTGTGTCTGAGACCAGTGTATTAAATGAATTATGCCTATGGATTATATGTTTTACGTTATTTGTTCCTTCAATTTCATTGGTGAGTGTTTACTAATTAAAAGTCGGTAGTGAAATTAAATGATATTGCCGTCTCTGTTTTGGTTAGGTGTGATATAAGAAGGGAGGTAAATGTGAACAAGGAAGTAAAAGTAAATCGGAATATTGTTGTTGTAAAAATAGTAACAGATGTAGATACGTGTACAAGACAATATCTTTGGGAGATTCATTGATCTTCATTCAGAAGTTTTTGAAACTTGGTTAACATTTTATTGTGATTGTCTTTTTTGAAATATAAATTAAATTCATGTTTAAAGATGCTGAAATAGTCTACTATCTTTGATCTTTGTTGTGAGACATAGAATGCTTTGTATATAGAATATCCTAAAAAGGTTAATAAATGATTAAAGTTAGTGTATTCTTTATCCCAAATTTTGTATCCAAAGACTAGAAATTCCAGTTTCATTTTGTTAGTATAACCTATCTTGTTAAAAAGTTCATAAACTTTTTTCCAAAATGATGCAATGGGTTTACAATCTATAAAAAAAATGTTGGTATGTATCAATATACCCACACAATGGACACACAGGTGTTTTTGTGATTTTCCATGTAAAAAGATTTTGTTGATTTGGTAAAATGTTACTTATTAACTTCCATCTGTACATTTTTAGCTTGTTTGTTTGAATACTTTGATGAATAAATTCCAAAGTTTTTTCAATATTAAATGAGGTTATGTTTAACATTTTCTTCCATTTTTCTATTCCAATGTTTGGCTCTGTTTTATCATTTACAATTTGTTCATAGAAGTTTTCTTTATTCAGATCTTTTATTTGTATATTTTTTTTCCTAAGTCTAATTGCATGGTAATTTATGGTAACTTTAGTTTTTATAGAAGTTTCTGAATGTAATATATTAATCCATTCTTTTGGAATGGCTCGTTTTAGCGAGTTTATTTCAGATATCCAATTAATTTTTATTTTCAGTTTATTAAGTATGTAATTTTCTGAGATATACCCATTTTCATCTATTATGTCATTTATATAAATTAAGTTGCTGTTTATCCAGTTTAACATAATAAGTGGTTTGTTTTTTAACTTGATATGTTTATTTCCCCAAATTATTTCATTTCTAATATTTATGTGGTTTTTTGGATCATTTGTTTCTCCTCCTTTAATTTCAAGCCAACATTTGATAATATCTTGGTAGAATTCAGAAATTTCATGTAATTTATCAAGATATTTCAAATTTTCTATTCCTAGATTCATTTTAAAAATTAAAAAGTTTTTTCCATATTGGTTTAAGAAGAATTTTGGTATTAGTATCCAGTTTTCTGAGGTAGCTTCTAGCATTCTAGTGACATATATATTTATTAAGGAGTATATAATATTCTCAATTTCAATATTAAGAAGAATAATTCTTCCTTCTGTATCTTTATGCTTATCAATAATATTAAAGGGTATATTTGTGTCAATTAATATTGCTACACCGGTACATCGAAAGTGTAAAAACCCCCTGAAAAGTGTAAAAACCCCGTGGAATAGTGTAAAAACCCCTATATTTATGGTGAAAACACCTCAGAAATGATAGATATTACTATATATTATGATAATAATGCAATATTTGTGAAAAAATAATTATGCTTTATCGCACAGAATCGATTTTTTTAACCGCACGATACGTCCTATGTGAGGTCAAATAGCTAGGGGAGAGCACTCCAATTCATTTCAATAAAAGTACTTAAGTACTGTATGTAGGAATACTGTAGGTAGGAATAAAATATATTAAAAATTGATATTATAATACACAATTTGATACATAAAAAAATAATTTTGAATAAGAATAGAGTTTTAATATTGTGTTTATGAATATATGTAAACAGAGACCAATAAAATTCAACTACCTGTTGTTTTGTTGGGATCTATATGTATACTGTGTTATGAAATAAAAATGGTCTGTGGTGTTCTAAATAAGGAACAATAGAAAAATCTGGAGATAATACATGCTAGAACAAAACACAAGACACAATTTATACATATATTCGTCTTGAAAAAAAGTAACAAACATAACAAAACGTAAACAAAATTCATTCTGTCCATTACCGCTATGTCCACTGCCCCAGAACTCGTAGCTTACGTTATGGCATACGTAGCCCGAGCTGTTGTAGTGTATCTAAACTGTTGGCACTAGACATATTTTAAGATTTATGCCACAATTGTGTGCTTTACGTCTTCCCAAGACTGACTTGTCCGAATTATATTGCCTATTGCTTTCGCCGTCTTGGCATCCTTCGCTTGTATTATTTCAGCTGCAAGGACTGCCTGCTTGTGGTAGAGTGGTATCATCCCAGATTGCCGATTCCAGTTAGCCGATTCCCAAACTGCCGACAATCAAAAGTTATATGTTATTAATGGTTTTAGAAAAAAATGTTTTATTGTATTTATGTTGTTTTTGACATTTTTTACGTGTTTAACACTATATATCAACTTAATGCCAATGAAACGAGATTATTTGTGTTGTTGTCTCTTTGACATGCACGTGGCGCTTACTCCAGACACAGTGACTCGAGGGTGCCGTTTCATAAAGCTATCGATAATTAACGTGCTCGTTATACCATGCAATTTAAATGAAACGGCACCCTGATCTGTATTGTTTCGTGTATACGTTATTTTTAACTTTGTTCGTAACTTTAAATAATAAAATAAACATTTAGATAGAACCAAAATTTATTTCATTAATTAACATTTTAAGCCCCAGATTTATAACAAAGCAACTATTAAATTTTCACAAAAACACTAAAAATTTTACAAATCGACTATTTCCTCTGTAGATTCCGTGTCAATTAAAAACTGATAAAAATTACGAATTGAGCGGAACTGACAGCAGAAAACAGGTATATGACAAAAAGTATAATGTCAAAATGGAAGCGTAAAAAAGAAATGGGACATATATTTAGATGAGGAAATATTACCGACTTTACAGGAAATAGACAGAATGACAATCTAATTAAAATTAAATCTTTCACTTGCTCCCCCCTTTTTGATATTGGTCGCTGCGTTGTAAGCTACACGCAGCGACCATAGCAAAAAGGGGGGGGGGAGCAAGTGAAAGATTTAATTTTAATTAGATTGACAGAATGATTGCAGACAAAGATTCCATAATGAAATCGATAATACGCGACGATGAAAAAGCGCCTTGTTTAATTCGTTACAAAGACGACCAGTTAACAGTCATCAAGACTTAAAGTTGTTCAGGACACAATATTTTAAAATTGACAAAACCTTCAACTTGTGTGACTTGCGCGTTACTGCATCAAGTTACAAGCAGATTTAAATAGTTATCGACACCATACAAGAACCGCCAAAATTTCGTCCCTCTAACTCGATTTTCTGAATCCGTCCCTGGATACTGATACACAAAACTTAGTGTTTGGATCAGACAAGGAAAATGGCTATAGTCAACGCCATTAAATCAGCTTTCTCGAAATCTAAGAATGCAGAAACTGGTGGACGACATACTAGTAATTGACAAGGCCGACGGAGACTCAATACTGATCGACATCTCTGGTAGAGACGGATTTATCCATGCCGACGACCCGATATGTTTCAACGTCAAGTGCGACACTATAGAACAAAGGACACGGACATTATCTTCGAAGGTATTTTATTAACAAATTAAAACCATTTTTGATTTAACATCGGAAAACAATTTAGTACAGGTTCCAAGAGATATTGTGGAAACCCAATATAAAAGGATTAACTAAGATTATTGATTTCAATTGGACAGTACCGACTAGCGGACAGTTTCAGGTGTCGACATCGCTGTGGATGACCAAGACCGTTGAAAAGAGAACTTTTTTAGAGATTCCGTTACCACTTGCCGCCAGACCAAAAGACCCTTACTTTGACAGACGGACGAATGACTGTCATTAAACCTTGGAAGGAATAAAGGTAAACTGAAGAGGAAAATCAACGAACTGTCGACAAAGAAGACAAAGAATTGCGATTTAGATTCTGAGTGATATTTCAATGTTTTGTTCAATGTATTCATTTCTCTATTTTTTCAAGGGCGAGACACTTAGTAAGTTTGCGGACAGCGATACATTAAAGAGAGATGTGTGCAGGTATTTTAGTAGTTTTAAATTTGAAAAATAAAATTTAACTAATTTCTACGCTGACTGACGACAGATGTCCCAAGCCTTGTGCAGGATGTCATAGTAGTTTTAAATTTGAAAAAAAATACAAATTTTACTTATTGTTACGCGGACTACGACAGATGTCCGAAGCCTTGGGCAGGATATCTTAGTAGTTTAACTTCAAAAAACAAAAAACTATCCATTGGTCTAGTTCAAACTTTTTTGCAATATGATAGACAATACCAAGCTAATAATAATAATAATTTGTACTTTTCTAGCAAAAAAAATTATTACTCTTATAGTTATAAAACAAAACGACTTAAATGAATAAATATATAAAATCCCCTTACCCTGCAGCTGATGTTCATAGACTTGACTTGGCGTGTGGGCTCTTAATTATATATAATTATAATTACAAATGTGTTGATTGACTGAAATGTCAATTAATTAATTCATTGTAATTGTAACTAATTTTTGTCTAATATGAGCTAATAAAATGGATGACATATTTAAAATCTTTTAATAAAAACAGACATATAATTACATATAATTACATGCACATGTAATACAAAGAATGCAAAGCTTTTAATGAAATACATATCTATTTAAAAAATTCATTATAAAATTATAGACATTATTTTAATTTCACACATTAAATCATTTGTCAGTATTAACATTTTCAATATAAATCCAACTTATAGTACTTGTAGTACTTTTATTGCAAAGAATTAGAGTGATCTCCCCTAGCTATTTGACCTCACATAGGACGTATTGTGCGGTACCAAAATTCGATTCTGTGCGATAAAGCATGATTATTTTTTCACAAATATTGCATTATTATCATAATATATAGTAATATCTATCATTTCTGAGGGGTTTTCACCATATATATAGGGGTTTTTACACTATTCCACGGGGTTTTTACACTTTTCAGGGGGTTTTTACACTTTCGATGTACCCATTGCTACACCCCTACTTGATGTTGTTCCATGACTAAAGAAAAAGCTAAAATTCACTTCTGTATTTATAACATTTTCTAGGCAAGTGTCAAAATTGCTCTCTTGTATGAATACTATTTGACATCTTTGATTTTTAACCCATTGATAAAATCTTAGTCTTTTTTGTTTATCTCTTAACCCCTTTACATTGGCTGTACAGATATGTATGTTTTGTAGCATAGTATTGATTTAGTTTTTTTTTTAAACATATTTTATAGTTCTAATGTATCCCATGAACTTGTTTAAGTTTATATTTAACATGTTTGAGGTTTATATTTAAGGTAATACATTCAAGTTGCAGAGTTCTCATGGAGTACTTATTTATATATACATGATTTGTTGAACTGATACAATACACATTTTTACAATTTTGTCTATACATACTAGTATAAGGTAATGATTTTCTAAAATTATTGTACATTGTAACTTGCATTAGCATGTATGTGTATTTACATATGAGCATACCATATTTTAATAACATACTAATAGTTTCATATATTTCACTAACATTTTTTTATTTTGACCACAATAATATTCTTAACAACATAGATCTTCACAAGTTTTGTACTCATCCTTTGATTGATACAAGGGTCATTGTTTACAATTTTATTTGGCGTAATGATTGATTTTCTATTGTCCTTCATGATCGTTTTAGACAACGAGTATGATTTGTCATGCTTTAAAACAAAAATAGCATGAGTTGATTTTGTATGACGCCTAGTGTATTGTTGTTTATGTGCTAAAAATAGAATTAAAAAAACCCGAGTTTTATTTATGTGCGTTGTATTTTTGATAGAGTACGTCGTTTTGTTTTCCACTTATCTTCCATTTAAAGAGTGTGCAGAGAATAAATGTATCTTTTAGTAATTTGCTTACTTTTTGTGTGTATGATTTGTTTTTGTCACTAATATAAATAGCATAAAGGTGATATGACATATTTATCAACTTGCCGAATTTATTGATAGTTCCGATTTCCGACTTGGTTACTTTGTTACGTGGAGTTATTGTTGACATTACAATGTATATCTGATAAATTGCTCTTTTTAATGTTTGCGTTTTTGTTTATTTTCAGTCAAGTTTCTATTTTCGACAAATCTGCAGTTAAAAGTGACGTGGGTAAGTTTCTTTTTCCCTATTAACAAGTTATTAACCGTTATATTAACAAAGCATGAAATTTTGTATCTTTTGTCGTTGTTTTTCATCACACTGTTTTTGCTTTTTCCCATATTGATATTCACAATATATTGATTTAGTTACAAGAATAGATACGGAAAATTCTATGAATCTGTTGTACATAATGGAGTTGCGTATATACATGTAAATGTTTAACTCAAGGTTATCATTTGATATATTTACAATTTTTATTTGAAGTATATGGTATATATTGTAGAATTCCATTGAGGTAAAAATATGTAGTGTATGTCCTTATGAACATTATACAATATTTGCTATATAAGATATATTTATGGCAAGTATATGAGTATGACAAAGAGATTTGAAAAGGTGAAACTAATAAGTCTGTTTCTCTCTCTGTCAACCTGAACCAACTATTTACGTTAAATGACATTTTTTGGTATTTTGTATACATAAAATAAAGAAAAATAAAGACTTTCAATTAATTAGGTTTTGGCTATCTTGCTATTTTCCCTGTCTTGTGGTGTAGGAGGTGTTCTCTTATCTCCTTGATTCTTCCTCCTGTTTGGAGTCACAAAGTTAGATAAGTCTAACTGCTTTGTGATATTTGTCACTGCAGTCGTACTTGAGTTGTTTTTCTTCTGTTTTCCCGATTTTTTTGATTGAATGTCTTCTTGCATGATTTTGCTCTGAGTATCTTCTGATTTTGATGCAGTGTTAGTTGTTAGCTTTTTTGCTTTGGTCTTTGTTGTCTCATCTGCTGCTGTCTGATTTCTGCTTAGCCTAGACTTAGTTTGTTTTCTGTTTTCTGTTTCTGTTTTCTTGTGTGATTGTTCATTACTCTGAGTAGCATTGTCTACCTTATCTTTGTCATCACCTTCATAGTTCTCTTTGTTTTCCTCACTATCACTATTGCTGCTATCACTATCGCTTTCTTTTGTTGTTTCTTTGTTCCTGTTATGCAGATCTTTCTGTGCTAGAGAGACTGGACATTCTATCATTTTGTGACCTGACTGGTTACATGTTCTGCATTTCCAGTCATTGAGGCAGGTTTTTATAGTGTGTCCTGCAATTAAGCATTTACTACAGAGGGAGTTTTCTGTTACTTGTCCATAATGAAAAATCCTTGCTGTGTATTTTCCTATTTTCATAAATTTTGGGAGAGGGTTTTCAAATTTTTTGCATACAATAAGTCTATCACCAGTTTCACAGTTGGTAAGTTTTCCTTCTACTCTTAACCTTTCTCTAGAGAGATTTATAACTTCAATGTTTCTGATCGTAAGAATTCTTTCGATTTGTCCGTCATCGGCAGATAAGGGCACATTCTTAACCCTTACTGTGATAGTGTTTTCATCTCTGGGATTTCTGGGATTCTGGGAATAAAGATTTATGGTTTTTTCTCTTAGAACTATACCCTGTGTTAATAGCTTTAACCTGTCTTCTTCGTTATCTAGATATATTCTCCACATATTTCTGATTCTCTGTATTCCTCTGATACATTGGGGTTCTATTACAGCACCTAATGCTTTGTAAATTTCAATATGTTTTATCCAAAACTCTTTTGGAGGGTTTTTTGCTCCAAGAACATCATATTCTTTTATAAAAATAGGTTTAACAGATGAGATTTCTGGGTTATCTTCTTCGAGACTTCTACTTGCGACATTCGCGTAGGACCATTCGCCATTTTATTTTCATAGCTTTCTCTACCTGACCTCTGAGAATCTGCCTTTCTGCCTTCGGTAACAATATAATTTTCATTACTTTGCCAAAAATGCATATCTCGTTCATCTAACTCATCTTCTGACCAATCTTTAGACATCTTCTCACAGTATTACTGACGAAAATCTTCAAAATTGTACAGAGCTTTTTCACCACAAACCGTAGTAATGGGCAATAACTCTTGTCCTCTTTTGTCGTATTTTATTTAATGCATGTGATATCATCAAGACTATTATAATTTGTATTACAAGTTTAGCTTTTCTAAAAAGCTAACCGTCTCTTAGCTGCATTACAAATTTTATGGATTTATTAAAGTATCTGTTTTTTTGTAATTTATATGCAAGATAGGTAAAAATGTACATGCACCTTGTAAGGACATTGTTTACGCTAACCTATTTGTATGTATATCCAATCAACACAATCAATGTAAAACCTGTCTTGTTTGTTTATATGTGTGATTTATATGCCCTCAATGGGCCCCTTTAATTGGGCTGAAGAATTTGAATATTATCCAATTGTGCTTGAGAGATTTAAATGCCTGTCGTCACTTCACATGTGCTTTTTAGAAAATAATTAAACAAAAGTTGACTCCCTAAACAATAATGTTCAAAATTAGCGGTAAAAATATGTTTTGTTAAATTTGCATCAATATCAGAACGAAAATAAATATACAGAACATATAATTTTTTCCTAACCCAAACAGCTTTAAAAAGTAGGGAGATTTTGGTACAATGTTTACCTTATATATAATTGTTCACTGACCAATGCATTGAATGAAATAGAAGTCAATATGTGGAACATAACATTACTACACTAAAATACTGATTAACGAAAATAAAGATATAGAACATATATTTTTTTCCAAAACAGCTTTATAAAGTAGGGAGATTTTGGATGTTTACTTTAGGGAGATTTTGGATGTTTACTTTATAATTGTTCACTGACCAATGCATTGAATGAAATAGAAGTCAATATGTGGAACGTTACATCACTACACTAAAATATTGATTACAACCCCGATTCGACCTAAGAATATGTCGAAATTTCAGTACACATACTAGTGCGATCCTGACGTAAACCAATGAAATGAGAAAAATATTTATAGATTTAGTTAACCATCCAATCAAGTAACAGAGAGTCATTTACTCCGAAGACTGATCGTCATTTGACTATGTATACCGTCTCCCATGGGAGACGGTAATAATCCTTCTGTTTACCTGTATATCTCGGTAACAACAAACAATATCATGTGACACAGAATTTTCAACGAATTAGTTAATACTAGCGTAACAAGGTATTATGCAGTAGTGATATACATTTTTTTCGCCATATTGTCCGCGTACTTATAACCCGTTTTATATCGTCACATTGTCATATTTATCTATTATGGATTTCTTAAGAGGGAACTGTTTTCCAATAATGTTGTACTTATGACGAGTATTAGTATAGTGCACGATCCGCAGGCAATGGCACTATATCTCTCCAGACCACACTAACAGTTCCCGAGGTAGAACTCTATACTATTTTTAGAACATACTGAGAGTAACACAATATTGAAGGTATACTGGTATATATAGTAACAAGAATATAGCAGTAACCGGCTTAATTAAACCATGTTAAATATCAATCGTTTGCGAAAAACCAGATTTTGATAGACCAAATCAGAATTATACCGCATGCACCACTTATATTTTTAGACTGAATTAAAGTTCGAAATTATAGCAATGACAAATAGTAAAGAAAATTAACAAAAATAGTAATAATTGTAATTTCTTTCTGACAACTCTCAAAATTAACTTGTATGTTCTTTTTCATTTAATGACTTTTACAGTGTGTGAAGATTTTTTATCATTCACGGATGATTATTTATTGTAAAATTACAATCACTAAAATTAAAAGCTGGCGTATTTGTTGCTTATGTTAAATCCATAACCACTTCCACGTGACAAAATATAAAGAGAGATAGTTCTAGCTGAACATCCAATATAAAAGCGCTGATATTGATGAACCTATAGTATAGAACCCGAGGGAAATGTTACGAACTGGTATAGTACCCATTGTTAGGTA
>OX104120.1:11274956-11500689 GCA_944474755.1 Limnoperna fortunei | reverse complement strand
AGATCTTGTTATAAATTGACCGTCACAACCAAGCAAATGCCAGAATCAAAATTTTTTAATAAATTAATACAACCAGTGCAGTAGTGAGAACAATTCATGAAAGAAATAAACATCATTCAAGTTTACACCCCGCCACAAAACGGCTGCATAGAAAACCGCTATTAAAATTATATTGCAATGAAATAAATGATATACCGCGAGCTTTATCAACATCATATCAGGAATACATAGACTATCAGATAATTTATTGGACTTTCTACAGATACCTGCAGGTAATGTTAGTTATTGGTCTTTGCCTACACTGAATATACTAAGTAATCTTTGAATCTGCATTGATCTATTACAGAATGAAAACGCATTGCATTGTGCTAATACGATGTACGGTTAACAATAATATGTTTAGTGACTATTAGCATATACAAAAGGGAAATTTTTTCAGTTTTTCATGAAAACATTGTATTTTTATAAATCACTATGCAGAGCCCATATAAATCCATCCCAACACTTATAAGATGGAACGTAAAGACAAATAGCAAATGATGGCATGTTTCAGTGCACCCATAGAGAGCTTATCTATACGGTACCAGTATCAGAGAAGGGAAAACTTGTAACTAATTTGTAAAATCAAATGTATGTTAATTTTGTAGCAGAGTAAATTTAAATCACCACTATACTGAGTACTCTGGGAGGACAGTGGTACAATAGTAATTAGTGTACATAATATTTAGATAAAAGGTTAAGAAATTAGCAAGTACAACATTCATAGAAAAACCTTTTAGATATATTTGAAAATAAGAAAGGTCATTAAATATGACGTAGGGGTACTTTAATGATATTGACCACTGATCTTTTGATCTATGCACACATTACTCATACGCTATACGCATCTATAAAAATGAACCCCTTAACATACATTTGAAAAGAAAAAAGTCAAAATAGGACTTTTACCTTGACCTTTTACAGAGTGACCTTGACCATGCTGAAGGGTCATAATGTTCTTTCAATTGGTGAGGACCCCATGCATCTACTATCAATAGTTATGATTAAACAATTAATAATCAATGGTTGTAATGGGACTATTTTGAACATTATTTTTTTTGTGAGTGAGTCGACGGAGTTTACACATTGATAATTTCCTTAAAACAGTGTTTAATCCTACAATAACTCCTATAAGATGATGTGTAAAATCCTTTTCCTTCAAATGGAAAAGTTGCTCCTTTATGAGGCAGGCTAACATTTTACCCATTATAATTTATTGCCTATCTTTTACTGTTTTAAAGGAGTGACGTTGACAAGACAATGTCAAAATCTAGAACGCGACCTTGACCTTTTGTCCATTTTCAAGGTCAAGTCAATAATTACCAACAGTGAAGGTTCAATGCAAATATCTGTTTAAGCTAATGTGATCATTTAAAAAATGACAATTCAAGACCTTAATCAGAGCTACATTTTGGTCAAGGTTTTAGGTTTGTATCTATTTTGGTTAAGGAGGAGATCATCACATAACACAAGGTCAGAAATTAGAGATGTAACCTTGAACTTTGACCTTGTGACCTCGGTGAAAACCCTAAGTCTCTTTCACATCTGGTTCATTCTCACCTCGCATGCAAGACGGGATAAATAATCAAAAGCTGAACTGCGGAAATCAGTCGTACCTCAAGGATAACAGATAAACAATGCTGTGTATTGTTTAGCCGCTAATCGAGAGATAGCTGCCGATTATCCAACAAATAAGCAGAGCTAAGTTTGGGATGAAAACCCCGCATGATTACGAGGCGTAGCAAAAATAATACACCGACCGCCGTTCGTAGCCACTCGAGAAAGCCGAGCGATCACGAATCGGTTACGATGACAAAAAGGGAAAAATATGCAAGATAATCGGAATCAAACTGTTTTAAAAGGAAAGCGGCATTGATGGATATTGATTTGTTTATGTTTATCATAAAATGTGTATCATAAAACTTAAACGCAGAAACATGGAAATAGCATAGAGATGCTGAGCACAGTGCATGCTTTAATTGCTGCCTCTGACCAATATTTTGCGGTTGTCTGATTTGGCTATCTAAACATTGTATACTTATAATGAAGTGATGTAAATAGTAACAATACATATTGCCATTTAACCTTAAAAAAGTACGTATTTTTGTCCACAAAGAAATATAAAGCTTAGAGACGGCTAACTTTTTAGGAAAGCTAATACTAGTGAGTTTCAATGGTACAAAGTGTTCTTTCAAGAAGACGCGTTTTTGATATGACGTTGTACGAGCACGGGGTATATCAAAATCTTTAGGATTTCGGACCATATAATTCGTATATGATATACGTACGATTTCAATAAAAATGCGATAATTAAATCAGAATTTAAAAGAATTATAAGAATTAAACAAGGTTTCAAAGGGTTTTCATGAATGCACATGTATAAACAATACCAATTCATTAACAAATGTATCATTAAAGTACTTCGGACGTTTATTTGTTTATGAGTGAAGTGATCCATAAGTACCTTTAAAACGGTATATAATCTTATAAAAGTTTTCATTTTTATTATTTAGAAAGTACACAATCAGAAGAATAATGCAGGTTTTGATGGTTAAAATGTTAAAAGAATTGGTGGTAAGCATCAATGCATCAACACAAAGTTGACACACGATACATATAAAATAGTAATATTTACGTACATGATGATATAACACATGCCGTTGTTGAAGATGCTTTTTGGTTCACATTTAAATTTTTTTTAACCAATTAAAACGCTTTTGGTCCTTTTTATCTTTACATTATTATTATTTTTTTTGTTTTAAAACCGTCATATCATTTCGTAACATTTATTGTGTTAACGGTTTTTTTAACAATATGCATTTGGTTTAATTCTAATAAATTTCAATATGATCTACATCACTTATATTATATTATTTTGAAAAATTGCGCATGTTATTTAGAAATGTCAATTTATTTGTTTGTACAGCACTCGAGACAACTTTGCTTAAATTTTAAAATTACATTATAATTAATGCTTTATGTCTCTATGGGTAACACCTCTGGAGTGTATCTTAAAAGGAACAATCTTCTAATCATTTTTAAACATTTAGAATAAACGTTTGTATGACAATGCATTGCCCTAAGTATAACAATTGTTGTAAATGGCATTTTTTCCAGATGTACATTTCATGTCAATATTATTTAAAAATACATTTTTTCTATACTTGAATAGGAAATTTGCGAGGCTTTCCAGAAAATTTCGTTTTAAAGAGAGACTGTGTTATATTTAACTGCGAACGAAACGTTTAAATTTTGTTAATTACTACCACATAAATAATATTTATCGTACATATGAAGTGTTTTTATTTACATCTACAGGTAGCACACGAGAACGCAAATTTTATTATCGAGACAGGTCCACAGCTTCATATCAGTATTTAAGGCATCACCTTGGAGATGAAGAACTCGTGAATGTAAGACGAATTCTATTAGATAACACTTATGCGGATTTGGGACGTTGCGAAGACAATATTATGGCTAGCGGTAGCATGGCGGAAGGTCTCGATATCAAAGGTAGTGACGTCGACACTATGTTCATCCAGACTTTGTATTTGAAATTGATGGTAAGATAAATATTGAAGATGGTTTTTTGTATGATTCTACATCACAATCAAGTCCATGTTTTACTTTTATTTGGAGAGTGAAAAAAGGTATTAAATCAAAGGACATCATAAAAAGCATCGAAGATCGAAAATCCAAATTTCAAAAATGGAAAGTTTTATACCGCTAGAAGTACAAGAACATGGACCCTCTATGACCATATCAGCTTACCAACAAGCTCATGATATGGTTTTCTGTCTTAAGTCGGAAAAGTGGCCACGATTTGCAACTGAATGGAAAACAAGAGAACGATATTTCGATTGGCCATCCAATGAAACTGTATTCCACATTACTGAATCTGGATGTCATATTGTACCAAAAAGGCACCGAACAAGAAAATGAACAATGACGACTTTCATTTTCCCAAGCTGAAACAGCTCTTATAAGATCGTTCAATCATACTCAGTTAATGGTCTCTGGTGCGCTTAAGGTTTTATTTAAAGACAATTGTAATAGACAGCAACATATCGACATGAATATCATTTCATCGTACATTTTGAAACCATCCCTATTTTTGGTATCTGAAGAAAACGAAACTTAAATGTTGATTCCAGATAATATTCTTTTCTGCATCCTGCTGTGCATTGAACGTATTGAAAAGTGGACAGAGACAAGAAATTGTCCCCATTACTTTGTTCCTCCCAACAATATGTTTAATGATAAATTTACAGACATTTCGGCAAATGAAGTACTTCGAAATTTAGAAATAATTAAACAAAACATTTTAAGATTTATATGGCAATCAGATACTTTCAGAAGGAATAAACTCTCTAACCTTAACAAACAGACCGGTGGCCTTGGGTAATGAAAGATAATATTGATTCGTGTTGTTAAAAACCCTAGTACAAATAAATTATTCTTGTTCTAATTTTGTTTAGAAGTATACCGACGATCCTCAGAAATATTGCCGACGTTCAACAATATTTTAATTCCTTGCCTGTATTGTGTCTAGCGACGGAGACAAAAACGGTGGTATATTCTGTACATTTGCAAATACAGCGTCCAGTATGAAGATTAAGAAGGCTAACCTAACTGAAACTGAAACTATTTTATTTGATAAAACGCCTATTTTTATACAATATTATATTCAATGGCGTTGTACAGTAATTAAAATCACACGAGACATGTAATAAATACAATAAAATTTAAAACAAACAAAAAGCTTTGTCCCAAGTAAAACTCACAGAAATGTACGCATACTTCTGATTTTAAAACAATAAATTAAAGTTACGGAAATAAAAAATGTCTTTAATCCCTTTTTAAAAACATCTAAAGATTATGATTGTCGCACACCTAATGGGAGATTGTTCCATAGCACTGGGCCGACGGTACAGAAACTTCTGTCACTGAAAGTTTTTTTTTTATTTAACGGAATGTTATATAATGTCCCACAATTTTCAGATCTTAAACCGGGTCTTCCTGAGACATGCTTTGTCAGTAGTTCAGTTAGGTAGACGGGTGCATTACCAATATGACAGTTGTACATGAAACATAATATTTTAAAATTTATCCTAGCTTTGATAGGTAGCCAATGAAGGTCATACAGAGCTTGTGCTGAACTGTCAAATTTGCTGCGACCGAGAACAAGTTTTGCGCACATGTTTTGAATGCGTTGCATTTTGCGTAGTTCAGAATAGGCTATACCATACAGAATGACGTTACAGTAGTCAAGATTACTAACGATAGAAGGAGAATTTCTGTAGCAGCTTTCGTAAGGTACTTTCGCACACTCTTAATTCTCAGATAGTTTATCATAGCACAGCGGCATTTCTGTTTTACGTGTTCCTTAAAAGATAAAGTTTCATCAAGGAAGGCACCTAAGTAACGCACTTGTGATTCACGCTTGATGATGTCGCCTGCTATATCAATGGAGGTTGTAGTGCACTTACGTAAGTGAGCCTTGCTGCCGAATATAATAAATTCAGTTTTTGATGTGTTCATTTTGAGTTTGCTTTTATTCATCCAGTCATTTATATGAATTGCACACTGCTCAAGTTCTTTAATTGCACCTGATTCAGTTTCTGTTAATGGTGCAATATGGTCATCTGCAAATCCGTACAATGAAATAGTCGGTAGAATGACGTCAAACAATGTTCCAGCGTAAGCAAGGTAGAGCCAGCGCCTAAACAAGAGCCTTGAGGAACGCTACATTGTAGTGGTCTCAATGACGACTATGACGAATTTACGCTGACTTGACAACTACGTGGTCTCAGGTACGAGTCCATCCAACTGAGAGCTGAGTCCGCTACGCCATATTGACAATGGATGACATCTAGCAATATGTCGTGGTCGACTGTGTCGAATGCGCACTAAGGTCTATTGCAATCATGGCCGTCACTTCCTGTTTCTCCATTCCACCCAAAATATCATTGACTAGTCGGAGAAGCGCTGATTCACAAGAATGAAATCGCCTATAGGCAGACTGATTCTTCGGTAGCAAGTTATGTGTAGAAGCATGTACGTTTAACTTTGAGAGTACGGCTTTTTCGATAACTTTTGAGAGAAAAGAAAGGTTACTCACTGGTCTATAGTTAACAAGTTCAAGTTCTAGCCCTACTTTTTTCAAAAGTAGCCTAACAATTGCTTTTTTATATTTATCAGGAAAAATACCTTGCCGAAGAGAAAGGTTTACCAGTTTTGTGATAATAGGTATTCTTTCAATATATGTGTTGGTAAAATGTCTAGTTCCGAGGATTTTGTATTCAGATCACAAATAAGTTTCTTTACCTCATTTTCGGTTAGTTCTTCAAAACTATCAAGACTTTGAACATTTTTCACTTCCGGTTTAAAGTTTGGAAAGCTCTTCAAAGAATCACGAATTTTATCAATTTTCTCCATGAAAAAATCAGCAAAATTTTCTGCTAGAGTGCCATTCGGTTCGCCTTGTAGAAATGGATTTTCAGTTTTAGTTCCGGTTAGTTCAGTAACTAAATTGTATAGTTTTTTTGAATCTCCTTTAGCAGATAACACTTTTTTAGTGATAACAGCCTTTTTTTCTTTGTTTATTGCATATGAATATTTATTTCGGGATGTTTTCAATGCTTCAAAATGTTCCTTTGTTCTGTATTTTCGCCACCTACTTTCATTTTTGCGCGTATGACGTTTCAAAAGTTATATTGACTCACTAAACCATGGTTTGGGAGGTCTACAAATTTTAGTTTTTTCCTTTAGCGGCGCATGGTGTTCTAACACCCTTTGGATTTCATATTCAAACTGGTCCACGTAATCATTGATATTAACATCGTTTTCTATTGAAATACTTTTTTAGTCGTTTGAAAATTGAAGCTGATCAATATCTTTAAAATTCCGTAAGGTTATTGTTTTGCTTATGACACTCTCTTTCTTAATGTTGAGAATAGTTTTCACAACACAGTGGTCCGATATGTAAGGGCCAGGTTTACATGAATGCACTTGAACGCCATTGATAGTTTCCGCGATTACAAGATCTAGACTGTGTCCACCGGTGTGGGTACTGAAGTCGACATGCTGTTCTAGACCCATAGCATATAGCGAGTTTCTAAAATCACTGATAGCGGTATTGTCATCATGTATATGCAGATTGAAATCGCCCATTACCAATAGATTTGAAAGATTTGGTAAAGTTTTTTCCATAAAGTTGAAAAAGTCAATCACAAACTGACTGGCTGTTGATAATGAAGGGGGTCTGTAGACACCGATGACATGTAGAGTAATGTTTTTAAGAACCAGTTTCCAAATACTAAATTCAAAACATTGTGTTGTACCACTTTCAATTTTTCTAACGTTAATAGTATTTCTATGAGCAATCGCGATACCACCTCCTTGTCTTTTCTGTCTGTTTGCCACGGTTAATTTGTAGCCAAATTGGTTAAGATCGGATGTTTCAAACTGGTGTTGTTTATCGTCAGAAAACCAGGTTTCAGTTAGTAATGCAAAATCGACTTTTTCCGCCCGTAAGTACTGACCGACAGTAGTGTCTTTGTTAACCACAGAACGGCAATTAAGGGTTACGCATGTTACTTGTTCATGCAATTGGCCGAGTACGTTACTTCGTTTTGGATATATCAAATTTTGTATATTTGCACCGTTTGGCTTTGACCTAACTTTCTGTATGCCCCCACGTTTGCCTCTTTGTCGTTTCCCAGGACGAGCAATTTGTAGTGTATTTATAATATAGTACACATTCTGATCAAGTTTGTATAATCCCCTATTGTGCTGAACACATTTTCCAATATTCAATAGGTAGTCACGATCATACCTGCATTGAACAGGTGACTGATTCTCAATACAGGCTAATTCCAATCCATTCCGATCAAGTTTATATAATCTCCTATTATTTTGCTGAACAGATTTTCCCATATTCAATAGGTAATCACGATCATACCTGCATTGAACAGGTGACTGATTTTCAATACAAGCTAATTTCAATTCTTGGATATAATTGTCAATATTTACCTCACAAATTATCCATTTTAAAACGCAAATTGTTAAAATATAAAACCTCAGAAACATTCATAATACATTAATGTTCATCATGTGAAAGTTCCAAGCAAATCCTGATTTCGGAACACAAAATAAATCAAATAATCCGGGAGCCACAAAAAACACGTCTGCCTCATACGGCGACTCTATCATACCTATTTCAAGTATCAAGACTTATGTTCATACGTCGTCACGAATTTTTCAAACATTTTGTAAGTATACTTTATATTTAATGATATTTATCCAAAGTCATTATACTATGTTGCTGAACAAAAATACATAGTTTACCATGATATGTGTATCTTAGGTAGTTATTACAATTTACGTTGATTTTTTGGTCACCTGCTAAAAGTGTACATGCTATTTTAAATTACTTTAAAACGTAAAACAAATTAAATCAAATCTTAAACCCTTTAAATGATTATTTATTTCAGAATTATATATGTAGAGACTGGCGTTTTGTTGATTATGACAAAACCATGTCATTTAAAACGTGTAACGGCAATTTGAATGTTGTTTATTCTTAGGAGGAATACCGTCTGTGTAATGAAGCTCTACATGTTTACATAGAAGCAGCAAACGTTTACGTCAACTTTTGATGAATCTATACAGACGCTACATTGTACAATACATATTGCGATGTTATACATGTATTTTAAAATAACTTAATTGAATTAATCCAACTGCATAATATTATAACTGACTTAAACCATTTTACCTGCCATACTGTTAGCTTTTTTACATATTGACTTGTTTGTACAGTGATCAGGAACGAAGTAAAAACATGGATGCGCGTTACATGGTAATACTAAAATATAACTAGACAAAGTCGATCTAGCGATCGCTGATACCCCCGCTTTTGTGAAAATTTCTAACGTTTTTCGTGGATTGTGACCTTGAAATTGGATGGATTTCCACCAAAATCAATAGGCTTCTTACCAACAAAATATATAAGAATATTTTACAGTTTCATTAAAATCGGATGAAAACTTTTTGAGTTATTTTCCGGAAACAACTTTTTGTAAAAATTTCTAACATTTTTCGTGGACTGTGACCTTGAAATTTGATGGATTTCCCCCAAAATCAAAAGGCTTCTTACCAACCTGATATATAACAATATTCCAAAGTTTCATTCAAATCGGATGCAAACTTTTTGAGTTATTGTCCGGAAACAACTTTTATGTTAAAATTTCTAACGTTTTTCGTGGACTATGACCTTGAAATTTGACGGATTTCCCCCAAAATCGATAGGTTTCTTACCAACCTGATATATAACAATATCCCAAAGTTTCATTCAAATCGGATGAAAACTTTTTGAGTTATTGTCCGGAAACAACTTTTATGTTAAAATTTCTAACATTTTTCGTGGACTGTGACCTTGAAATTTGACGGATTTTCCCGAAAATCGATAGGCTTCTTACCAACCTGATATATGACAATATCCCAAAGTTTCATTGAAATGGGATGTAAACTTTTTGAGTTATTGTCCGGAAACAACTTTTTTGTTAAAATTTCTAACGTTTTTCGTGGACTGTGACCTTGAAATTTGACGGATTTCCCCCAAAATCGATAGGCTTCTTACCAACCTGATATATAACAATATCCCAAAGTTTCATTCAAATCGGATGTAAACTTTTTGAATTATCATCCGGAAACCAAATGTGGACGGACGAACGGACGGACGGACAGACGGACGGACGGACGGACGGACATGAGGACCACTATATACCCCCGACTCTGTCGAGCGGGGGTATAAAAATATCTGACTATTAAACCAAGCTACAAATTATTGTATAGTTGATGGTAAAAAATTTGTAATATTTGGTATGTAAAAAATACGTAATTATAAACCCATGCTAAAAGAAATACTTTGTATTGTTGACGGTCCAAACAAATTGTAATTGTGTATTTGTATATAACCAGGAGATCTTTTAGGTGACAAAAGGGTATCCCCAAATATGAGTTAATTACGGATTTAAAGTTGAGAACAGTATATCAGCGTTTCTTTTAATGAGCTTTATACTTACCTAATGAACTGCTGAAATACCCCTTTTTGAATCCGATTTCATCATAAATGATTCAATGATTAGGACAATAAGCAATTAAAAAGCGTTAAATAAGTTGGGCCTAAGAAACTAAATTATGCAAATTAGGTGAAAATTTTATTAAGCGTTTCAAATTAAGTATCAGCGTAAATAAGCGGAATATAATAATTGTACGAAAGCAAATTTTAGGTGGTTATACCAGTGTGTGTTTAACTGTAAGATCTTGGGTACTTTAAGTAGAAGATATCAGTGTGTTTTAAGTTGGAGATGTCAGCCTGTTTTAAGCTGGAAAAATATTGAAATTAAACTTAAAATTAGACAATAGTTTAAACATATTTATCAATAATTCTTATCAAAGTCAGTCACTGTTGTATTACATGAAAAAACCACACAAATTCCGCTTCTATGATAGCTAGTCTATTACCAACAGAAGCGTAAATTGTTGTTGTCAAGATTTGTTACAAATACGTAAATGAATCAGATTCCGAAAAACCTCCTGTACAACTTAACTGTGCATTGGGCAAAATAACCATATTTCGATACAATTTTAGTATTTTGACATTTAAGATGACCCGAAATCAGTTTTTTTATCAATGAAAAACACGCAAAATTCTATTTGTGTAACAATAAATATTATATATGATAATTATAGCAATGTCAGTTACAAACGTTTAAATGAATTGAATTAGAAAACAGGTCATGCCATTATAGGTTCCGCTAGACTGCTTGTGCAACAGAACTGTGCATAGGTCAAAATCATGTTTTCAAGCAATTGTAGTAGTGTTTCGATTTACCATGACCCGAAAGTAGGTTTTAGACCAATCATAAGCGCGCAAAATTCTATTCATGTAATAAAAACTTTCGGTGTACACCAACAGACACATTTGTTTTTCATAATCATTGACTAGTTTTTAATTTTTTATTATGTTATTTTAATTCATTTTGTAAATTTATTGACAATTTCACTTAATATAAATAAACTTGATTGTTGAATTAGTTAATTTAGTTTGCAGCTATTGCAAAATTCTTATATTGCTATATTTAAAGAATTATTTGTATTGTTCATTGTTTACTGTCTAATGTTTTCTGTGTTCAAACCACTTCAAGCAAATATCTAAAGTAAGCCATAAAAAATAAAATAAAGATATTACATTACACTTCGACACTAAGTTGCAAGGTTGTATAACATAATGTTCTTTGTTCAGTCCCTTTTGTGTTTCCGATGAGAATATTGAATTCGAAGATGTAATAAAAAATGAATACTTTCTGATGTTCAGTGATTATAGCATCCTATATTATTTTTCTTATAAAAGCCGAAAATACAAAGACACTATAAAAAATTATTTAAGTGTATATAGCTAGAAAACTCAGCAGCAGACAAACGCAATTGACACTCATAAGAAGCACACGGGAGTTTATAGATAAAATGGGTAATATTTTGTCTAGACCGATCGCTGCTGTTCATCACTTAACTACTCAAACAAGGTTGATGTTATCTCTCCAGAATTCAGAATCAGACATTTTCACTGAGTGAAAGGTTGTATTTGCAACTCTTGGATTTGACTTTTTCCTAGACATGACAATGAATAGCTCGACGGGTGCCTATTTAGAAGCAGGCACTACTTAGTCGTCCGGAGCACTTTAAGTTGCTTTGTAAACCTGGTTACTATCGCTTTCTATGTAAAATAGTTTTATCAATCTCTCCATAAACTGGTTAACGTATTGAAGGAGTTCGAAAGTCAATGTTTAATAATGTCAGTTTTTTTTAACTAATCCGGTGTTATCAATTTTATGCTTTTCTTCACATCTTGCAAACTTTTGTGTTTAACAAAAATAATTCTTCCTTAAATGGCCGATTTCTGGTACAGATGACCCAGTACAGATGAGCTCACTCGCACACATCTGTACTTGCTGCGTCATCCAATGAAAACGCCAGAAGCAAGAACGTTGTCATGGAAGCATAACAACGTTCTTGTTTGACGTTCTTGTTTCCGGCGTTCTGATTGGACGTCAGAGACAATGGAGTCTAACACAATGTAGAGTCTATAGGTTATAGCGATGTGAAAGTTGTTAGTTTACGGAAGAAATAGGTACTTTTATACGTTTTTTTGGAAAGCCCGTGTAAACATTCACTCGTGATAGAAATTTTTATGTCTTTTGGCTCGTTACGCTGCGCTCCACTCGCGAAAAGACATAAAATTTCTATCACTCGTGAAAGATCAACCGTCTTTCCCAAAAACGTATGAAAGAACCTATAAATCTTATATTAGTTCTGATATTTAATTTTATTTTTGATGATGGAATTGTAATCGATGCATGTTTACTGGAACAGTAGTTCCCATTGATAAACAAAAAGGTGATAAATTAGAGCAAAAAAACCCAAAGACCAATAACGTTGATATATTGTATATTTTTATCTCTAATAGCAGCCAACCCTATATCCTATTTTATTTTTATGATAATTTTTTAGAAATAACAAGTAGATTGGAAGAAAAACACAAAATATTTCTAAATACAAATGTCGTTGATTTGCTTGATTTCGAAAATATAGGTCCAAGTGACAGTATAGATTCAAGGCATATTTTATACATAAAGTAAAAAAAACCAAAAAAACCATCTATTTACAAAAGTGATAATGCTGTAAAAGTTTATATATACACAATACGTCGATTTATCTGTTACTTTGCATCTCGATGTACTAAACTTTCAACAAAGGCCAGTGCATGTTTTACCTGTAAACTTAAGAAAGACACAGTTCAGTTCAGATTTTCTTATTTTCGTTACATTATTGACATTTATGCATATAATTGGGAACGTTTCTCATTGTCTGCATTCTCTCAGCGGATGCTTTCATGAAGTCTAAATGGTGACCAATTATCACCTACTTTACAACAAATTTTAGGGATAACATTGCCAATGGAAGATATTCCTTCAGGTCACGAGATAACTAGAAATCTAACATAACTTGAATGCAGAAACAGGAATTACAACTTCAAATTATTAGAGACCTTAAAGCAGAAAATGGACAATAAAGGAAGACCACGCGGTTAATACCTTACCTTAGTTGTTAAAGCCTTGAGGTCATTGATTTACATCGGAATTAGTTGATTAAGAGGGTTGATGAGTACAAAATCATCAATGTAAGAAATCTTGATGGTGCTAAACTATTACGATATTTATTACAAATAACGAAATTTAATAAAAAATCCTTTAAAAAAAAGCGTTGCGTAGTAGAATCGTTCAAATGTTTCACCCATCTTCTAGCGCAACTTCTGAACACTATTTTAACAGCAATATTTACTGACCTATAAAAATGACACGTGGTATTCCAGGAGTGTCATAAATAACAGAACTACTTGACATCTTAACGTCTGGATTTATTTCCTAATGGGCCCCGTGTGGGACCCGGAGCACAAGAAAATAGGGCCACGCTTACCTCAGCCTGCGGTAAGAGTCTGCTAACAGAGGTAACACTTGCCGTGTGTTGCGACCCGTGTAAATAACAGGACGGGATTTCAGTAGGCCGGATAAATGGTCCCGATAACTTACTGAACCCTTACTTTTTCTAGACGGGAAATCGAGTTAGCCCTGACTTCGATGGAGCGGCATATCACGCCTTGCCCTTTGTGAATCCTTCTCACTTTAGCTATTCTATTACATTAATTTCCTTTCAGAGGTGTTCAGGTCAAACGCTATTAAAGACCGGAAAAAAGGCCAAACGACGCTTTAATAAACACCCAACTCAAAATAATCTTGACCAATTCTGAATTTTTCGAACGAAAGCTCGCAGGGTAACAAAATAAAGACGACGCACCTCATTGTAGCATCCTTTCTGTCACTGTATTTAGTATCAAAATAGCATTGCTCAAGTTTTAAAAGATAATATTGATAGTTCTCTATATGTTGACGACTTCCTCATATGTTACCGAGGAAAAAAACATGAATAACATTGAACGTCAACTGCAGTTATGTTTAGATAGAATAGAGAAATGGTCAATAGAGAATGGTTTTTAATTCTCTATTGCAAAAACCGTTGGGATGCATTTTGTAATAAACGAAAGATGCATCCTGATTCCGAATTAACATTGCATAATAATCCTATCAAAATTGTAAAAGAAACTAATTTCTTGGTCTCATATTTGATTCAAGGCTAACCTTTCTACCCCATATCAAAATGTTAAAAAATAAATGTCTAAAGGCATTAGATATTTTAAAACTCTAAACCAGCACCGACTCGGGTGCTGAGTGCGATGTTCTACTTAATCTTTTCTAGATCGCTGCTTTGATCTAAATTGGATTATGGTTGTTTTATCTATGGTTCTACTCGCAAGTCCTATGTCAAAGTCCTTTTCACTATACACCATCAAGGATTAAGACCAGCTCTTGGAGCTTCCAGAACCACACCTGTTAAAAGTTTATATGTAGAAGCAAGCGAGCTTTCTTTGTGTCAAAGAAGAATAAAGCTCGCTTTGCAACATGCAACGAAATGAAAGGCATATCGTGGCCACCCCGCCCACGACCTTGTTTTCAAACCTCTTTACCAAAACATTTGCGAAAAGCATTCAAACAAAATTCAACCTTTTGGCCTGCGAATTAAATCTCATTTGTAAAATTTAGGTATAAATTTACATGAAATTGCTGCAGTCGAAATTTCACTTAATCCTCCTTGGCTAAACCCCAAAACCGATATATATTTATGATCTGAGAAAACATCAAAAATCGCGCACAAACCCTTTAATAATGCAACAACATTTTGCAGAAATTAAATCGTGTTACCCTGACTATAGTACTATTTATACAGACTGGTCAAAAGACGGTGATAAAGTTGCCTCAGCCGCTGTCTTCGGAGAGCGTATTGAAACTCGCCGTCTTCCGTCTGCCTCATCTTCTTGCGATGAAAACAGTTGCTTCGTCAGACGAATGCAAATTTATTATCTGCTCACAGGTGCGTAGCTGCCTATACGCGAGTACGCGGCTGAATCCCCATGATTTTGACAAAAAACATGCAACCTATCCCTGCAATCAATAAACTGTGCATTTTCGGTACTAAATAAAGCACCTTAGAACTCTCCAAAATGCACCATTGTTTTTAAGATTTTCTGAGGGGCATACCCACGGACCCCTTCGTTATTTTGTGAATCCACAATGTAACTAGCCTAGCTACGCTCCTGGCTCAGATTCTCTGTCTGGTCTGCTGGCTATTGAAAGTTTAAAAAATTCTTACATTTTAAAAATTATTCAAATTTACAAATCTCTTGTTGCTTTGGGAAAAGAGGTTATCTTCTTCATTCCCAGTCATGTTGAAATCCGTGGAAACACAGTCGTGGATCAAAACTCCTTTTACTGATTTTAAACCGTTAATTTTTAAATATATTTCTAATTTGGGGCAGAGGTTGGGAAGTCTAAGTTCATAATAAACTTCATGAGATCCAGCCACTACTGCATACAAATAATTTTAAAAATTTTAGAGTTCGCAGGGACCAAGTTACTTTAGCCCGGTGTCGTCTTGGTCATATCAGGACGACACATAGTTATATTTTAAATAATGAGCCACGACCCGAATGTGTGCCATGCAACAGTCCATATACCATTAAGCATGCCTTGATGGGCTGTGTGAAAGAGGCCCACATTCAGGAACGTTTCTATTCTGTAGATACATATTTTAATTTATTTAAAACTGTCGCAGACGACACAATTTTAAACGAAATTAATTTTTTTAATAAAATTTAATTTAACTATCAATTGTGACGCTTCATATTTTTTATTGTCTTAACTACCACTTTTATCTGTATCCCGGCGTAATGGGTTCTCGATAATGTAACAAACTTTTGTACCCACACTCTTTAATAGATTATAAATATTCACTAACTTGTTTGTGTTATTTTGTCATCTATTCTTCTTTATTCCCCCCAAACCCTAGGAATATTCTAGCAACAACAAAGAAGATTGAAGCACGTTTGTTTACGTATCCATTTATGACATTTTGTGTACAACGTCATCAGTTCTCGATAGTATCATTAAGTATGGTATGGTGGGCATGTGTAACATAACTGTGTAATGAGAGCACCATGAATTATCAGAAATTTTATTCCTTAACAATATATTTTCAATTTTTACAAAACTATTTTAACAGATTAAACCAAATATCACAAAATGAAATGTTAACAATAGCAATGTAATATCTGTCACATTCATTGCTAGTTATAAAAGAACTATCTATTACATTTTAATTTGTCACTTGCAATGAGGGCATACAAATTTTCCCTTTGTACGAACTACAGTAGTTGGTGAACAGTATCGGAGGTGTGTCCAATGTCCACATTCATCACACTGTCCCCATTTAATTATTGTTAAAGATATACAGTTTTTTAATTCAGGAGCGTTGTTTGCATATACAACATGGAATATTATCGCAGTCGTCATCAGAATCTGTGAGATCACAACTGTCTTCAATTACTAGTGGTCCTTGTGCACCGGACACAAGTCCAGATGTTGATGGTCTTTGACTGTCAATTACCTCATCAGCTTTTGCTCTTGTGACTTTATTTTCTCAGACTTAGCTTTTCTTTTTTGGACCTTTTTTCTGTTTTCACTGGTTTAGTTTTCAAGTTCTGGTGCTGTTTAAATTCAGTTATCTTACGATAAGTTTCATCTTCTGTTACTGCCTTTCCACTTGTTATTTTAGACAACGTATTTCTAGGTTCAGTAGCTTTCTTTGGTGTTTGTGTCACCATGCTTTGCCTAAAGAATGTACTTAGCTGTTCTACTCTGTCGGGGGCATCTTTTGTTGTAACATCTTGTGATTCATTAGATATGTTGATGATCTCATTTACTGTTGCAGTCTGATTTTCAGGTTCTATTGTCAGTTCTTTTATTGCTTCAGAAGGCTTCAGTACAGATTGGTCAAAAGCTTGTGAGTCAAATGGATAAATACCGGTACGTTTAAATGCAGAAATAAGGTTATTAGGAGCAAGTGACTTTAGATACGCTTTTGAAGCTAGGCTGCAAACATCATTTCTTGTTATGATTTGACCGATATGATTACGCATGTAGTTTTGACATTCCTTATTGTATAGTCTCTCCATTGGGCCAAAGCAGGCAACATCTAACGGCTGGAGAAAGTGACTACAGTGCGCTGGCAGAAGCTGTATAATGATGTGATTTTCACGGGCCCATTCCAATAACTCCAATGATACATGTGAAGCATGACCATCATATATAACTTATATTGGATTGTCAGCGCTGCAAGAAGGAATGTATTTAGTGAAGTGTTCCTTCATATATCTGTTAAAAAGTTGTGTATTGGACCAACCATTATCCGAAACTGCGCCATCTGTACCTGGCAACCCACCAGCAAGTAACTCATCTCGCATCCTTTTGCCTGGAAACACAAAAAATGGTGGTATATATGTGCCTTATGCATTTCCACCGGAAATAACTGTAATTGTATCGGATCTTCCCGATGTCACTGATTGTGTAGTTGATTCTTTATCACCAACTACATGTGTTGGTTTGTGTTCTGTGTTAAATCCTTTCTCATCGATATTAAAGATGCGCTGTGGTTTGTTGGCTAAATTGTATTTGTTGAGAACAGTTTTGAGCTCTTCAAGATACTTCTCAACATTTGTTCTGGTTGCAGACTTTGCTCGAGAGGCTTCTAGGGCTCTAGGTTTTACTAGCCCTATTTCCTCTGACCATCGGCTTATAAAGTTGTAGTACCACTGGTTAGTTAAGGGTTTATCCTTTGTACGTATCTGGAGGAAAACAGCATAATCAGAGGCCATCATAATGGTTTCTGCTCTTGAATAGCCGTACCCATATGCTGCCATCTTCTTAACATGGTCAACCAGTTTGGCTTCCTCCTCCTGACTTAAAAGTCGAGCTGGGTCGGACTTCACGGTGTCAATATGAACCCTACCATCAACTCTATCACGAAGAGTTGTAAGAGGAACACTATAGACTACGGAGGCTCTATGGACAGTCATCCCTCTGTCTTTAACAGCTTGATAAGCATTTAACAGTCTGCATGGTGAATACTGTCGCAGTTTAACTCTTTCCTAAAAAAGATAAACAGAAAAAATGTAACCGTTTTAAAATATCAATTTTGTCATGGATATTTTTTGCTTTCATCATTTTTGCATTTTTTAAAATTACTTTTCATTTTTGTTAATTTTAATTTTTATATTTGTAATTTATATTTATTGTTTTCTATTGTATTTCTTCACTTAAAACTGTATAAAAACTTCAAATTCTCTTATTAAAATATTTTTATATGACTAAAAAAGGCTAAATCCATTCTCAGATATGCTTCTTCATTGCAAAAATTTGTTAAATTGAAACTAAAAGTAATAAGGCATGACACTAATGGCGTTCCATACATTTTTTTTCAGTTATTTCCGGTTGTGTATGACGTAGTTAAACTTGATCTTTATTTATAGCTAGGATTTGTTTACATTGAAAACGTGTAGAAGTTAAGAGTTATTTTAGGAATAAGGAAAACATGGTAAAAAAGGGACACTAGACTTTTTATTTTTATACATACCTTAATATGCAACATAGCGAAATAAAGGCTTGTACGAAGCAAGCTGGTGTTCTGTAGCTAAAATATACACGAACAGACGACACGTGCGATTTCGCGAAACTTGTCAAACTCGCACACGCGCATTGTTATAGGAAACACATTACTATCGAGAACAGATGACCCGAGGATTTATATTCATATTATTGTATGAGATCATGTTTTATTATAAAGGGAGGTATGGCGTACTAATAATTGAAAAAATATAATATCACGTCCTGAATATAGCTGAAATACTGCTTGCTGGACGCTAAGCAACAATCAATCAATCAAAATTTCATGTGAAACAGCATTAAAATCTTTGATTTTCGATACTCTACGCAACCATTTTCATATGCTGCAGGTTTCAAAGTTTTATTAAACTGTGTTTTTACGACAAAGGGATTGCACAATATTAGAAATATTGGAATAACTGGAAATTAAACAAGACACAACTTACTTCTTCATCAATCACTCTTACTTAGATAATTGCTTATAAATTCTTCATGTTTGGAGGACGCGTTTTTCAACACACTATTGTTATTCTAATACATACATGTTTTATTCCTTTCATCGTCGACCTGTTTTTGTACTTTTAGAAGGCTGTGTTCATAGAAGGCGTGATGAAGAAGAAAGAAAGGACAGTGGCTACAACTCTTAATTTAAAAAGCTAGGGTGTTATAAGTTGTTGTAGTCTGTTTCAAAAATGTAGCTTTCCATAGATACACGTATTGTTCTTTTAGACCTTTGAAACTTTATGAGAGGAAAAAACTAAAAACCCTTAAAGACAATAATTTTATTTCGGGAAACATGTTAAAGTTGTTCAAGAATGATACCTCAACATTTTGAACTTATTCTAACTCTGTTAGTGCTTAATGTAAGTTACAAGAATAGCTAATTTCTGTCCGCATTAGATAAGCGCAGCATCTTATAGTATGAGTGACATATTTGTTCTGATATTTAATTTAATTTTGATACTGGAATTATACCCGAGTCATGTTTACTGGAATAGTAGTTCCTATGAATATATATAAACTAGAGCCAAAGCAAACAAACAAACAAACAAACAAACAAACTACAGACCAATAACGTTGCAATACTGTATAGCAACATTTTTTACCTCAATTCTGAATAATAGATTAAAGTTTTCTAGATGAATCTTCTTACTTCATTCGAACAGAGCTGGTTTTAGAAATGGTTATTCTAAATCGACCACATTTATTCGCTATACTAATTAAACAACAAAACAATTCCATATTTATCAATTGTCTGTTTCATTTATTTATATGATACCTGCTATACACAGTGATACGTCAATAGAATCATCGATCATACCATTACAAAAATCCAGATTGCAAACTGGGTTGTGCATTAAAATCAAAATTAATATGTTAATCAAAACAATTTCATAGGGACTATTTTGTCGAAATGATATGTGAAAAACATTGTGCTGCTAATTCTTTTTGCCGGCAACTTTATTCAACCAAAATGTGGGGTAATGAAAGGACGTGTTTTTGAAAGATCCTCTGTAATTTAAGTCATTTTTGTGTATGAGAATCTTGTATTCTACTCTTAATAAGTATGTGGTGTCTCAAATTTTGCAATTTTAATGTCTTGATCTTTGACTAACCGTAATTTTTCTAATTTATATTGTGAACGTTTCTGACCGATTTTCTAACAGTAGAATTTCAACTTTTATTGTTTTCTATTTTGTTTATATCGTTATCATTTCTGCCAAACTGTTTGATGCTGTGTTATTTTAATGTTCAGTACTTTGGCCAGGTAAGATACGATTTACATATCATTTACAGTTTTTAGACATTCCAATCGCAGCTACAATTGATGTATGTGAGGAGTTAAAGGTTCTTGTGGATGCCTAATTTTAATGCCATAATAACCCTATTTCAGTTTGTAATTTGTCGGAATATTAAAAAAATGGCGAGGTTATTCGCTAGTTCTTGTAGTGAATGAACAGGAATTTGGGATTTGTCACTTCCTGTTGATGTTTTTGCAATTTGAAGAGTTTTGTTTCATGAAGTAAAATGGTAATTGTGAACGAAAGGCAGAGAATATTGATTGCATGCCATTTGAAACCGTTTAAACAATAGGCGTTGTGCGGGGTCCATAATACAAGCACTTGTAGACGTATTAAATGCAAGTGCCATGGGATCGAGAATGCGTTTTTAGTAAAGATGCAATATTTATGTTTTGACCGTTTTCTTTGATGCAGGAATGGTAGGTTTAGATCGTGTGTTATTTTAGTTTTATTTATTCATTTTTGACAATTCAGTTTCGATAACTGTGACGTAATCACTGTTAGATTCCTCCGCCATTAGTAATGAACTGCATGTTATTTGTGTATCAAGGCTTTCTGTGACAAGCCATATCAGTTTGCACACATGAAAGGAAAATAACATAAATTACCAATAATTTGACTATTTTGTTTTTTTAGTTTGAACGGACCCTTGATGAGAGTCGTAAAAAACACTGAAATTCCCAAACATCAAATAATGGACCCGTAATCCCTGGATGCTGTTAGTAATTTTCAAACCGTGTAACATTCTGCGAATGTGTGACTCATTGACGTATGTATGGATTGTGTGTTTAATTATAAGCATAATAATTATGTGTCATGGAACATTTGTTTGTTACAGAATTCTTATTTCCTGCTGGACATATAAATATGTCCTTGTTTCGCAACATATCCTCATATTGATCATTAATAAATACTGTGCGACGACCAATTTAGACAGTAGACATTGTGCGATTAAATCTACAGATTCGGTACTTTTCTGGTACACATAAATATGTCATTTCGTCTTACAGGAGAAAGCTTTTATCCAGTTTTGTATGTATGAGTAGTGTGGCGATTTATTTTTTCAATATTTTGTTTTCTGGGTAAGTGATTATGATAACTTTATTATTTTCGTATAAATTACCTTAAATTTTATTGCCTTCTTTTTTCTGCCGCTTCGTCAATTTCATGTAATAAACATGTGATTGTAAAATTGTATGCTTTATATGTTTTATTTCTGTTTTGTTCAAACATTCAAAAATGTTTTGTTATATCATGTCGTCTGTTTTAGGAGTGAAAGCTGAAGTTTATTTGAATTTGGGTAAACGTTCTTGTGTCTTTTGATTTGTTGTGTTCTCGTGTATATATTATTTTCCTGTATTGAGATAGAACTTTCTAAGTATGTATTTACTTTTGTCCAATCCATTTTATTATAAAATAAAATTATATTATTTCAGTCACACACAAAGAGACATTTTATTTCCTGACCACTTAAAATATTCAGTAACACTATTGACACTCATCTTCACTGTTTACTGTATGCTGTCGATATTGTTTTTTTATCAACTTCTGCAAAAGATTTACAAGAAAAAACTTAACACTCTTAACTTATACTGTAAAGATTGGTGTCTTAACGTGATCTTCAACAATGCATGCAGACTTATAAAATGGACATTTATATTTCAAAATACACCTTGTTACTTTAAATGTGCAGGGCAACAAAATGTTCAATCTTCTCTACAGCATAAATTATCGTCAAAATCCATTGACAATTTTTGTTGACATATATTTCAGAAGAGTTTTATTTTAATGATGAATGAAATGTAATAGCGCCGAAGTTAATTTAGAGGTCTTCGTCTCTATTGTTGGAAAGAACCAACATTGAAATCTAGTTGATTAGAAATTTCTCGAAATACCGAATGCAAAACTTTTATTTATTATTTACATAACGTTACTAAAGCCGACAGAAAATTTATATCCTGGCAACAATATGTGCCGTCCAACATTTTTCAAAAGGCATATGTTGTCGCCAAAAACGAAAAAAGATTACTACAACGTCATCGACAATTTATGCATCCCGCAACAATTTATGCTAACACATGTGTTTACATATTGTCGCTGTTGTCGCCTGCGACAATATGTACAGTGTGACAATATGAAACGTAACACACCTCTTCAATGCATCTCAAAATATTGGTTTATATTTACGTTCATCGGAAGCATTTAGCTTTGCTCAAGAACAATTATTTAAGAAGTCCCTTAAAACGTTTTTTCAAATTACAAAAACGTTTGTGTCATTACGTCATTACTTCCATCCATTAAAACGCCGATATCATGGATGTAAATGATATAAGGGAACTATTTAATCCTTTATCCTCCAAATGTGTACAAGTAAACTTCTATCTAGCAAAGTTATAGTTATATTTACCACGTGAAAAGATTCATTTTAAAATTCGGCAAATTTATTCTTGGGGTGCACCGGAATACAACTGCATATTTATGATTTGACACCACTTGGAAAATTTTAATAATAAAGTCCCCTTTCATGAAGCATATATTTAATTTAAAATATTTAAAATAGGGAAATAAAAATCATAATATGGATCACTAGATATTGATTGTGCATTAAGATTGCTTAGTGCTAAATATCCAAATATGTGGGGCACAAAATCTTGTGAATCTCAAAATCAATTTAAAGACTATAAATTATATCCGTCTTTCTAAAGAAGGAAAAAATAAATTGATTTATTCGCAGATGACTTAAAAGCTATAACATGTATCAAACAAACTTTTGAAATAGGAAGATATGCTGTTGAAGACGAGGTTATTTTTTTATTGATTGTCCAATATATGAGGTATGTTAGATATCACGATATCGTGATATGTATCATCATAACTACTAATAAACATTCTGATAAACTAAACAATGAAAATAAAATTATCTAGGTACATAGTGGAAAATTCAGGATTGCTTTAATTTATTGGCAGATTTATACGAAAGCATCTTTTTTATTATTATCCTAAGATCCAAAATCATTAGTATTTCGCAAATTAGCGAGTAAAGTCTTTCTTCTTTATTGATTTTACACATTTATTAAAGTATTAACACTTTGACAAATCAAAATTTAGGCACCGCCTCCGGTGGCATTTGCATTAAAAGTACATTAACTTTCAAGCTGCATCTGGTGCAGTGTGAAATCAGTTTTCATCGTGTTATAATGCAAAATAGCGTCTTGCAACATCTTGCTTAATTTACGCCTTGAGCTAATTCTCTTACTCTCATTGCTTAATGAAATGCTTTCTTTCAGTCTGTTCCTGAGTTCTTGTTCAATGTGGCAGATATAATCTAGACAGTCTGTGTATCTGTCATCAACCAAACAAATCCGGATTTTTCAATCTTCTGTTTCATTTATTTGAGTAATACTAGTTGCACATGTTGACGCGTGATTAGATTGCAACCTTGGTCGTGCATAATAATTTGAAATATTTTGATTTTGCATAGTTGGAACGGTCTAACAAACTATGAAATTCACAGTCATCAAATAATGGACATAATCACTGGATGCTGTCTGTTATATTCATTGACGTATGTTTGGATTGTATGTATGATTATAAGCACAATAATCATGTTCCATGGAACATTTGTCTGTTACGGAACTCTAAATTTCTGTTTGAAAATAAATATGTCCTCGTTTCAAACATTTCCTCATATTTGTCATTATTAAATATTATGCGACTACTAATTTTTGTGTTTTGTGTCACTATTTTGTGTCATTTTCTTTTAAATAGTTTGAACAGTGAACCCGTACATTTCGAAAGGTAAGTCTTTGTCTGTGATATTTTTATTTTGCTCTTGTTGACTCCAGTACACACTCTCAGTAATAGACCCAAGTACACAAAGTCATACTTTAGACAACCAGTACATACAGTCAGCCATTAGACCTAAGAACACAGTGATTTATTAGATCATTAGTGCATACAGTCAGTCATTAGAACCCATAACATTCATTCATTACCTCACCAGTACACACTGTCATTCATTTGACCCAAGTACACACAAGGATTCATTATACTACCAGTACACGTATTCGGTCTTTAGACTAAAGTACACACTTTCATTAAGCCGCAAGTACAGAAGTCAGTCATTAGGCCCATGTCAGTCAGAAATCCACTATGCACAGTTTCATTAGATCACAGTCAGCCATAAGACAGCAAGTACACACAGTCAGCCAATAGACCCCAGTATACACAGTCAGTAATAATACCCTTGTTACTCACAGTCATTCATTTGATCCACAGTATGCAGACAGTCATTAGACCCCAGTACACACAGTCAGTCATTAGATCTACAGTACACAGTCAGTCATTTCACCTCAGTACACAGTCATTCATTAGACCCTCACTGCACACAGTAAGTTATTAGACACCCAGTACACACATTCAGTAGTTAGACCAAAGTACACACACTTAGTCATTAACCCCCCGTACACACAGTGAGTCATCAGACCCCAGTGCACAGATAATCATTAAATCTGCTTTGCAAACAGTCATAATAAAACCAGTGCAAACAGTTAGTAATTAGAACCTAAGTACACACAGTCTTTCATTCGACTGCAAGTACACAAGTCAGTCATTATTATAATGTATCATAAAAATTGGATTGACATAAAAAAAAAGAGTAGACTTGAAGTATGATTATGTTGAAAGTATGTGGTATGAATTGAAGACCAAATTAAGTAAAGTTTTGCTAAATATAAATTACAGATCAGAGTTTCAATACCGGTTATTGATTGTGATACAGTATCGATCTATAGATAAATAAGTGATCACGACGGAACATGAATGTGGCTATTGTAAAAAGAATACATTTCAACGCACCGTCTGGGATTATAAAAGGGGACACTATTTACTAATGAAACAAAACAATAATTGAAACCGATTGGGAAAATGCGATTGTAAATTAAATTGATGTAAATTTGACCTGCTCTAATTTTACAAAAATAATTCTTGATATAGCTAAATCATGTATTCCAAGAAGGGAGGTAACCGTTCGTAGTGACGACAAAGTTGGGTATGATTCAGAACTACAACGCGAATCCCGTAAACTAGACAGACTTAGAAAGATATATTTAAGAACCAAAACTCTCACATCCGAACGAAAATTTAAATATCAGAGAAATAAAGTTAACAATTTGATCTCAAATCAACTAATTGCAAAATATACTGGAAAAATATTCACATGCTCCTGGGATTATAAAAGGGGAAACTATTTACTAATGAAACAAAACAATAATTGAAACCGATTGGGAAAATGCGATTGTAAATTAATTTGATGTAAATTTGACCTGCTCTAATTTTACAAAAATAATTCTTGATATAGCTAAATCATGTATTCCAAGAAGGGAGGTAACCGTTCGTAGTGACGACAAAGTTGGGTATGATTCAGAACTACAACGCGAATCCCGTAAACTAGACAGACTTAGAAAGATATATTTAAGAACCAAAACTCTCACATCCGAACGAAAATTTAAATATCAGAGAAATAAAGTTAACAATTTGATCTCAAATCAACTAATTGCAAAATATACTGGAAAAATATTCACATGCTCCTGAAAAACGACCTCGCTACGAACGACTTAACCCCAATCCACGATCCCAACAACAATTTTAACTTAGCATTTGATTCAACGGAGAAATCAAACATTTTAAATAACTATTTTTGTTCGATCTCGGTGTTAAACGACGAGAGCGTGGACATGCCCGAGTTCCAAGAGAGATGTTCAAATAATCTTTCTGAAGTTATTGTTACTGTATAGGACGTAGTAGACATGATATCTGTTCTTAATGCTAATAAAGATACTGGTCCTGATACTATTAGCAATAAAATGCTGATTTCTGTGACAAAGGAGATTTCAAAACCCTTGTGCTTATTATTTAACAAATCCTTACGTGAAAGTGTTCCTTTCTGAGTGGAAAACCGCTAATGTTATTCCATTGTTTAAAGACGGCGACAAGTCTCTACCGTCTAATTATAGACCCGTTTCATTACTCTCCTGTGTTATAAAACTATTGGAAAAAATATTTTCAAGCAGATGTTTAATCATTTTTATGAAAATAAGCTTTTATATAAGTTTCAATCAGGATTTATACCAGGTCATTCTACAAGTCACCAGTTGATCGAATTGTACCACAGAGTACTTCTTGCTTTAGAAGCAAATCATATGACTAGTATTACGTTCGCAGATATAAGCTAAGCATTTGACAGAGTTTGGATAAGAGCTTTATTGTATAAACTTTCTAAATATGGCATTCAAGGAGATCTTCTTTGTTGGTTGAAAAGTTTTTTGACCAATCGTACTCAGCGAGTTGTAATCAAAGATGCTCTTTCGTGTGTTGGTAAATTACATGCGGGTGTGCCACAAGGGTCTACTAGGTCCCCTATTGTTCTTAGTATTTATAAATGATATTACAGATGATATTTTAGGTTTAGGTCGACTATTCGCTGATGTCACGAGTATTTAACATACAGCAAACGATGAAACTACATTGAAAACTATGATCAATACAGATTTGTCGTACTTGAAAAATGGTCAAGCAAATGGTTGGTCAAATTTAATCCCAACAAAACAGATATTATGGTATTTAATGTTAGGGGCGTTGAAAGCAATTTAACATTTAATTTTGACCAAACATCAATTAATTCTGTTAACATGCACAAGCATTATGGGTTGTCTTGAGTAGCGACTGTAAGTGGACAAAGGATATAGATAAATTGATTTTATCAGCTTCAAAACAACTTAACGTTCTTAGAAAAAAAAAATATAAATTAAGAGACATGACTTAGAACAAATATATCTTACTTTTATAAGACCTGTCCTTGAATATGCATCGGAAGTATGGAATAACTGCGGGAACGTAAACTCTGATAGACTAGAAAAAATCAACTTGAAGCTGCACGTATTGTCACGGATTACCGGCATTTGCTAGCATTAATTCTATTTACAATGAGACCGGATGGGAAAAGTTGAAAACTAGAAGAGAGGTTAAAAATACTTTTATTCTATAAAATAATAAACAAAGTAGCACCTAATTATTTAACAGAGCTAGTACCACCTACAGGCGCAACTAATAAGCCGTATAATTTAAGGAATAACCACAATATTTCGCAACAGCTTTGCAGATTATATATGTAACAACGTTCGTTCTTTCCTGATACAATTAAATTGTGGAATTTATTGGATCTGAACATGCGTCAACTGCCGACTATTTCATCATTTAAAACTTTGCTTAAACGAAAATATTTTCTACTAAAACGAAATCCAATTTTTTACAATTTCGGCGACCGGGTTTGTAATGTTTTGCACACACGATTACGAAACGAGCGTAGTTCGCTTAACGGCCACCTATTTAGATCGAACCTGGCTTCATGTGTCGCTTGCTTATGTGGTCACGAAAATGAAAATTAACATTACTTTCTTAAATGTGAAAGATTTAATACCTTTAGACATTTCATGCTTGCTGAATTAAATTTACGTGACTTGGAAGGTTTGCATATAACTACCGACCTTTTGTTATTTGGAAGCGACACACTTCCAGATGAAACCAACATCTCAATATTTTCTTGTTTTTTAAAATATATAAAGATACAGGATGCTTTTCTACTTCTTAGCAAATGATTTTTAAACACTCAATGTATGCAATGGGGTTCAAATGAATGCAGACTTGCATTTTCTTTTTTTCCAAGGTCACACTATATGTATTAGGGAGGGCAGCATACCAAAGGTAGCTATTATAGGATGTGAAGTATTATCAAACAGTACTTACCGACATACAGCTTTTCAGTGATTAATTTGTATCTATATTTTAATAAAATTACATCCATCACTTAATATATCTTTACGGATATCACAAACTAGTCTCGATCACCCAGACGCATATATAATAGCGTCTGGGATCACCTTATTTTAATTTCGCTACCAATAGGTGGAGACAAACAATGATTCTATTTTTAGGGTCCTATTTTTAAACCAAGAAAACCATGCAAACATATCTATACTTATAATATGACGTCACAGTAAGATTCACTCTTGATTATGTATAACAATAATATTTGTTTAATTAATTGATAAAGTAATATTTTATAAAAATATTCAAATGTAAACTTTGTTACAATTTGTTGTACACTTCTTGATATGAACGGAAGTAATTTTTTAGACAATAAAAATATCATCCAATCAAAAATTACGCCCAGTTTTGGGCGTAATGATAACGAGTTTAATATAGAGCTGAATCCAGACGTACAAATGTAATTAAGCGTCTGGATGATCGAGACTAATCACAAACACGTTTTTGTGTGCAAGTTATTACGGTGTATTCGAATTGTATTTGCAAAAATCAATATGTTGTATATGTGTCGTTTTGTCGACTTGTGTACCGGTATGTCTGAGTAATATTTTTTCTCGTCTTCATATTGTGAAAAATATTTACCTATTATGTATATTTTATGTTGTTCTGATTTGAATTAATTCACGTACCTATCAGAGAAGACAATTCTAAGTTTTAAAACTTGTGTCTAATCCATTTGTTGCTTTTTAGAACAATAAAATATGTTTAAATTAAGTCAGTCAGTAGTCTAAATTACACACAATCATTCATTAAACCACCAGTACACGCAGTCTGTCGTTAGAACCCGAAAACACACTGTCTTTCATTAGACCTTCAATACACACAATCAGTCATTAGGCCTCAGTACACAGTCAGTCATTAGAACTCGAAAAAACAATCTTTTAATTAGGCTCAAGTACGCACAGTCAGTCATTATTCCCCCACTACACATAGTCATTCATTAGATCCCACGTACACAGTCAATCATAAAACCTCTTTACAGACTGTCAGTCATAACAACTCAAATGCATGGTCTTTAATTTGACCGCCAGTAAAAACGGGCTGTTATAAGACTCCCGTACCCACAGCCATTCTTTACACCAATAGTACACAGAGTCAGTCATAAGACCTCCAGTACAGTCATTCATTAGATCCCCAGTACATCGTTAGTCATTAGACACCAATGCACAAATTCATTCATAAGACCCCCCAAACACAGTAAATCATAAAACATCAGAACAGACTCTCAGTCACTACAACCCAAGTACACAGTCTTTATTTGACCGCCAGTACAAACTTGCAGGCATAAGACTCCCGTACGTGTTCAGATCCATTAAACACAGTCTTTCATTAACCCACTAGTACACACAATCAGTCGTTAGACCCAACTACACACAGTCAGTCATTAGACCTCAATAAACAGAGTCGGTTATTAGAACGTGAGTACACATTCTTTCATTAGATCTCCAGTACACACAGTCAGACATTAGACCAGTCTTACAAACAGTCATTGTACCACCAGTACACAGAGTCAGTCATTAGACCCAAGTACCCATAGTCAGTCATTATACTTCAGTAAACAGAGTCTGTCAGTAGACCCATGTACACAGAGTCAGTCATTAGACCTATGGTAACAGTCAGTCATTAGACAAGTCGAACAATTAATCATTGTACCACCATTCTCACAGCCATTAGAACACGGGTACAAAGTGTTTCATTAGACCGCAAGTACACAAGTAAGTCATTTTGCCCCAGTACGTACAGTCAGTCATTAGACTCTCACTACGCACAGTCAGCCATTTAACCCACACTACACAGTCATTCATTATACACAGTGAGTCATTAGGCATCCAGTACAAAAAGTAATTCATTAGATCCCTAGTACACAGTCAGTCATTAGACCATAAGACCCCATGTAAAATATATAACATAGGAGCCTCGTTGGCCGAGTGATAAAAGTAGTTCGTCTACTTTTGATCACATGGTATGTTAGCACTGATGGTGAGTGTTCGAGTCTCACTGCGGGCACGTGTACTCGACTCCAATCTTAATTTACAGGGATTGCCAGTTTTCTATCAAAGGTCGTGGCTCTCTTCGAGTAATGCGGCTTCCTCTAACAATTAAAACAACGCCATGATATAGCTGAAAATTTACTGAAAGTGGCGTTAAATATCATTCAAACAAACACACTGTCAGTCAGACGACCCCCAGTACAGTTTCATTAGATCCCCAGTGCAGAGTTAATCATTAGACCTCAGTTCACACTGTAAATCATTAGAGAACCCAAGTAAAGAAGTCTTTCATTTCACCGCCAGGCATTCATAAGATCCCAGTACACACAGTCAGTCATTATATACCCAGTGCTCAGTAAACAGTCAATCATTAGACCCCCCAGTACACACCGTCAGTCAGTAGACACCAACTACACAGTTTTCATTATATACCCAGTACACACTGTCATTAGACCTCACTACAGACAGTTATGCATTAGATCCCTAGTACCCAGTCGAATCATTAGACCTCAGTACACACTAAACCATTAGAACCCAAGTACACACTAAACCATTAGAACCCAAGTACACATAGTCTTTCATTTGACCGCCTGTGCACACAGGCAGTTATTAGAATGCACAGTCAGTCAGTAAAAAGCCCCAGTACAAACATTTAATTATTAGAGCCCAGTACAAACAATCAGTCATTAAAAACCAAGTACACACAGTCATTATACCACTAATACACACGGTTATTAGAACCTAAATGCACACAGTCTTTCATTAGATAGCCAGTACAGTCGGGCATTAGACCAAAGTACACAGCTAGTAATGAGACACCATTACACACAGTCAGTCAGAACCCAAGTACACAAGTCATTCATTAGACTTCCAGCACACACGGGCAGTCATTAGACCCCCAGTACGCGGTCAGTTAAAAGCTCATCAAAAGATCCGCTTTCACAGTCAGTCATTAGACATCAGGACACACTGTTAGGCATTAGAACATCACATGAATAGTATTTCCGTAGACCGGCAGTACACACATTTAGTCAGTAGACCCCAGTACACACAGTCAGTCATTAGACCCCATTACACACAGTCAGTCATTAGGACGCTTTACCCACAGGGTAAGTCATAAGACAACCCGTGCATAGTAAGTCAATGAAGCTTATTACACACAGAGTCGGTCTTTAGACCCTCAGTACACAGTCAGTCATTAGACTCCAGTATAGACGGAGTCAATCATGAGACCACCAGTAAAAACAGAGTCAGACATTAGACCCCCAAGACAGTCATTCATTAGACCTCAGTACACATAGAGTCGGACATTAGACTCCCAGTGCACACATATTTAGTCTTTAGACCCCTATTACACAGTCATTCATTAAACCCCAGTACACAGAGTCAGTAGACCTGAGCATGACGAAAGTAAGTCAGTAGACCCCAGTACACACAAAGTCAGTAATTAGACACCCAATATACACAGAGTCAGCCTTTAGACCCCAATACACAGTCCGTCATCAGATTCCCAGTACATACTGTCAGTCAATAAATCTCAGTACACACAGTCCTTCATTAGACCCTTAGTACGCACTGTGAGTCATTAGAATCCGTTTACACACAGTCTTTCAATAGACCGCCAATACATACAGTCAGTTATTAGATCCCAGTATTAACTGTGTCATTAGAAACCCGAGTACACACAGTCTTTCATTAGACCCCTAGTACACACTGTCATCATCAAAACCCGAGTACACAATAGACCGCTAATACATTCAGTATTTAGACTCCAGAACACACATTAAGTCATTAGACTCCCATTACAAAGTCAGTTATTAGACTCCAATACGCATAATCCGTCATTAGACTCCCAGTACACAGTCAGTAATTAGATCCGTTAACATGGTCATTAGACCACCAGTATACACAGCCGTCATTAGATCCCTTTATACACAATCAGTCATTATACCCTCAGTACTCACATACTCTGTCATTAGACTCTTGTGCACAAAGTCAATAAAGCCTATAGTACACACAGTCATTAATTAGACCCCCGTACACAGAACGGTCATATATACCCCAATGCATACTGTCAGTCGTAAGACCCCAAAGCGCACAGTCAGTCATTAGACTCGCAGTACACAGTCAGTCATTAGACCACTTTAATCACCTTATAGAGAGGCAAAAAGTAAATAACTTACGACATTGACAATTGGCAATTCACAAACAATATTTTAGGTGGTAAAAATCTAGATCCATAATCCGTTGCAACATCTGTGAATTGTTTCACTATTTCATTATCGCTAATGTTAATCTTTTTTTCAACATAATACCCCAACTCCAGTATAGTATTACATAAAGTAGTAGATTAGTTTTTTATATTGACCTTATCTGTACATTAAGTGAATGAGTTGTTTAGTCCTTATCCCACATACAAGACTTTTTTAAAGTTGTACTTATCATTAGGTTAATTATTTCCAATTTTATAGTCCTTAACCTCCTTTTTTGTACATTACGTAAAGTATCCCCTCCCTGTAATGTTCTTTATCCTGCATAATAAATAGGCCATTTGACTATTTTCCTTACATAATAAATAAACGTTATTATTTATTCTCCTTATCTGCTCATTAAGTGAATGATTTCCTTGTCTTAGTCCTTACCCACATAAAAGACTTTTTCTTGTTTTGTAAGTTCGGTTAATAATAATAAACGATTGCTGATTTTGATGTTGTCCTTCAGGTGAAGACAATGAAAACAAATGATCTATTTATTATGTAGCATAAAGACTACAACAAAGGAGATAATTCACTTTATACGCTGATAATAACAATATAAAAAAATAATCTACTACTACGAGAAATAAGGATTATAACGAGGGAAATGATTTATTTCATGTACAGATTAGGACAACATGAAAACAAACGGTCTATTTATTAATATAATAAGGACTATAACAAGACGGATAACTCACTTGATGTACAAAAAGGACAACATGAAAAAAAGCAATCGTTTATTATTTAGAATAAGGACTACATCATTGAAGATGATTTACGTAACTATGGTAAATACAACCTTGAAAACAATCAAAGTGAAAGAAGTATTACAGGGGAGATCATTAACCCGACGTAGAAAAAAGCACAACATAAACTAGAGGCTTCCTTGAACCAAAGTGACTTCAACTATATTTAACTTTTTGAAATTAACAGTTTCAGTCTAGTTGTTATAGCTTTTAAGTTACTGTGCAAAAACTAAACATTTCTTCAAAAATTTTAGTAAAGTGCAACAACTCCTATAAGGTGCCATAAGACAATTTCTAAAAATTACATGGTTTGTAAGCCTTGTCCTTTAGGCTAATTTAGAAATTTACAGTTTTACTCTAGGTGTGTTATAGACTAATTTATAATACAAAAACTGTTCATTTGTCCAAATTCATAATTAAAGGGCAATAACTCTTATAAAGAGTCATCTTGCAAGTTTGGGCTAAGAATCATTTGTAGGACTCTATTGCTGATCATTTGTGCAATTTACAGTTTCAATCTAGCTGCTGTAGTTTTCAAGTTACAGGACAAAATGGAAAATTTCAAAAAAATTGTCATTTAATCGCAATAATCCCTAATTATCATCTGACAATTTCAGACCAATTAAATGAATTGTAGAGCTTTTATTGCTGATCATTTTTTGCTATGTATAATTTCACCCCAGCTGTTATGGTTCTTAAGTTACATGACAAAACGGAAAATTTCTTTAAAAATTGCAATTTATGAACAATAACTCCTATAAGGAGTCATCTGACAATTTCAGACTTTATGGTAAATTATAGGGCTTGTATTGCTGATCATTTTTGCTATTAACACTTTCACTCTAGCTGTTACAGTTTTTAAGTTACAGGATGAAAACTGAAAGTTTCATAAAAAATTGCCATTTATGGGCAGTAACTAATATAAGTTGTCTGACAATTTCAGATAAATAAATTGTAGGGCTTTTATTGCTGATCATTTTTGCTATTTACAGTATCACTCTACCTCTTATAGTTTTCAAGTTATATTGTAAATACCAAAACTTTGTCAAAAATTGTCAATAAAGGGCAATAACTCCTACAAGAAGCCAATACACAACTTCACACTAATAGCAACTAATGTAGACCTTAATGTGCTGATCAATTTCTATTTGTTCTATTTTTAGTAACAACGGACATCTTTGTCTGTTGATCAACACCCTGGGTACAAAATTGAAACTAGGAACCCTAAGGATGATTGTGGCCAAGTTTGAAAATAATTGGCCCAGTAGTTTCACAGAAGATTTTTGAAAAAGTTTACGACGGACGACAGACGATGGATGGCAAAAGGTCACCTGGACCGAAGGGTAAATGAGTACGACAGTGGAGACAATTCACTTAATGTACAGATAAGGACAATAAAAGTATAGTCGTAGGGGAAAACACATGGTCTATTTATTCTGCAGGGTAAAGAAAATTACATAGAAGGGGATAAATAACATAATGTACAAGAAAGACAGCATGAAACCAAAAGGACTATTTGTTATGCGGGATAAAGAAAATTACAGGGAGGGGATAATATACATAATGTACAAAAAAGGACATGAAAATAAGCAGTCTTTAATTTTGTAGGTTAAGGAGAATTACACGGGAGATAATTAACTTACAAAATAAGAAAAAAATCTATTATGTGGGGTAAGGACTAAAACAAGGAAATCATTCACTTTATGAGCAGACAGGGAGAATGAAAAAAAAACGTTTTCAATTATGCAAGGAGAACAAATGTTCTCTTATAATGTAGGATAAGGGCTTTAACAGGGGAGATAATAATGGAAAACAACGAAATTATCTATTTATTATGCAGGATAAAGACAATTACTGGGAGGGGGATAATTTACATAAGGTACAAAAAAGGACATGAAAGTGATTTTTGTTTTTGTTTTTCTTAATTTAGGACTACTTGTCGTGTAATGGAATTTTTTCAATAGCTTGGCTTGCTTACTGCAATAGGTATTATTTCCCCATGGATGTAAAAAAGATCATTCTTATCTGAGTCATCTGAGGAAAATAAAAGTTTAAAATGGATTCTAAATATTATTTGGTCTGCATTTTGCTTTCTACAGATTACTCCTAGGTTCCTTTTCAAAATAAAGGAAAATATTGACCTATTGCCAGATTTGGCGAGAATAGAACATAATATTTTATGATTACGCAACCCAGTAAAACTGGCTGTTTTGGGCGATAAAAGATCACTAATCGTAAGGAAATGACAGGGAGACGTATCCGGAGTCAGACAAACTTTTGCAACACGAAACAAAAAAAGAAAGTGAGTAACCAGAACTTAATCAAATACATGGGTGCTCTCAATGCAGATTGTTGGACGTCATGGTCAATATATTTGTGTCTGCTTACGCTCGTCCTTAAATGAAAATGTAAATTAAGTTCTTTATTAAAACTTCTTGAAGACACGAGTATTATTGTATGTGTCGCTGCAATGGTTGTCTGTTTTGCAATCATGGATCTCGTCTTCTTTGTTGATACTTATATTGTAATTGATTTGTCAAGACCTTGAAAGCAAATCAGGTCCTACATTATTAATTTCACAATCTGATTTATCAATTTTTTAACTTTACATTAGAAGTATGTGTGTGTGTAATTAAAAATCTCCATCATGACCAAATTCACACAAAGCTGAAAACTGAAAAGTTAAGCAAGTAAACCAACAGAGTGATGTAGGAAAAGAGTTACACTCTTGTCTCAATGTTTATCGCTCTAAAGGTATCAAACAAGATAAGGAAGACTACCAAATAATTTGGTCTATCGTGCCATCCTAGCAAAGGAAATAAATAAAGAAAACAAAACAACATAGAGACCCAATAACACCACATAGAAAACAAGATTACCCGACATTAAAAATACACGTATAAAAGTTGCATTAATTGCATTAATACTAGAGTTGTTGTAACGGTTTAGTAGCGTAAAAAAACCTTTTAGTTTGTATGCAAAAATATTTTTGTACTAAACGGGTTGGATTATTTCAACAATTATACACTCATATGTAGGCTTTAAACCAGATTGTTTTATTGATTATTTGTTGTATCATTCATGTTAGCAGAACAAATCAAAACAAGTCTTGTGAATATATTATTTCATTCAAGTAGTTATGGAATACGTACATAAGGTTAAAGAAAAGGAAAGTACATTTTTGCGAGATGTCTGGAAATACAAACGATACAGGAATTCTGGAAGTAAACCTACATACCTAAATGACTTTGATAACAAAACTAGTTATACATTTAGCGTAACAAACAAGCGTCGCTCAAGACTTTTTCGAAATACCAGCAGTACAGTCAGGAGTACAATTCACGAGAGAAATAAGCATCGTTCAAATACACAGCTAGATAACCGGCTGATTAAGCTACCTGTGTTAAATGTATATTTCAATGAAATAAATGATGTACATATTCCTCAGGTTTTATCAACGTCAACAGTCGATAACATATCAGGAATACATAAACTTTCAGACAATTTGCTGGACTTTCTACAGATACCTGCAGGTAACTTTAGACGTTATTGTCTTTCCCATAGACTAATTATACTTTCTAATCTTAAACGTATATCAATTGCACAGGTTAAACTCCCTGCATGTTCTTGCAGTTTACAATAAACAATTCTATTGTTATGAATAATTTATTGTGTGAAGCTACCAGTATTTAATAATGCATGTAAACAAATGTTAGTAAAAGTGACTTAATGTACCCCTTTTCATACGAGATGCGGGCTGGGTGAAAATCATCTTAATAAATTGGTACAATGCAAAGGGGATAATAAATACCAAGGGCAGATTTCTCAATCGTGGTCATTTTAATTTTAGATTAAGAGGTTAGGATTACATTATATGGATTCATAAGTAACAAAATCACAAATAAAAGAGAATTAAAACACATAAAAGACAAAAAGTTTATTTAAAACAACATTAATGAATAAAATGCTAAGGTAGACATTATATTGTAAATATAGGAACACCATATTAGGCAATTATGAGCTAAACGGTCGAGTACTATTATAATTTGCATTACCTACCCAGCACTATTATATCATGTCCATAAGCACTAACAGATGATAGTATAATTTGCATTACATACCCAGCACTATTATATCATGTCCATCAACACCAACAGATGATAAAACTTAATATGAGCTATCCAATCATGCATATTATAGCTTTTTTATGAGCACTAACATATGATAACATGTAAGTACATATAATATGAGTCATACCATAATGCATACAAAAAAGAAGACGCTAATATAAACAGATAGAAATGAGAGTAGTTTAGTAAAAGCAGTTAAAATCCCCAAAAGCACAGATAAGCAAGCTGTTTCAATTTGACAAAGCAACTGAGTTAAGCTAAAGCAATAATGAGAAGTTTGTGAGAAAGCAATAAACAACATTCCGAGAAGTGACATGATTTGCCATTCCAAGAATTAATAAAATGTTTCAATTGTAAAAAAAGATGACTCATTACGGAAATGGTATGGAAAGTCATTCCATGTTTTAGCAACAAATTATTTAAATGAGTTTAAACCATACTTTGTTGTTCTGACCAGCGGTATGTTTGATCTATTCTGGTCTCTAAAATTATACATATTTTGGTATCGATCTGGTCAAGAGTTCATTATCAGAACTGGTGTTGTTATTGTAAATAAATTTGAAGACTTTTTCCTGGAGTTTTTTCTTTTTTATTTGTATTAAGTTCACTGCCAGGTTATTGGGCAGAAATTAAATTTGATAATATGAAGGGTTGGAATATTGTTAACCTACACAATACATTTAAATATTTACTGCCAATGAAAAGGCTTATCAGGATTAGTTTTCATTTTATTCATAGTAAACCGTCTATTAATTATTATTATCAATCTGTCACTTTCAAATTTAGTTATGAGTTCATCAAGATTATATCTGTCAGCAACCCCTTATCAAGAAAATCTAGATAAGAAACCTACGCGAGTATACTTATCGGATGTTTTAAATATATTTCAATATCTTTTATACGACAAGTGTAAATTTCGTGTTTCCATTAAGTAGTAAATGTATCACAGCTTCTAAGATGATATGAGACCTGCCATTTCTGGTTGTTTCCATGACAAGAGGATTATTTCTCTAAGACTTGAAAAAAAATTAACTGGCTGAGGTAGTTTTGGAAAATATTGTATGGTCAGTGTCATGATTGATTGTTATGGAGTATCGGTTACAAAGATGGTGGCAGATATTCTTGGGCAACTAACTGATCTCTGATTTTACGCGTGGCCTTCCACCCATTTTGACTAGCAGGAATACGAAATTTTGTCATAAGTAAAGCAGGATATAATACACTTTACGGAAACCTGATATAACCACTTTGTTCAGAGAAGTTCGTCTTCCTTACTTGTTTGTTGTGTGTTCCGAGTGCGTTGTGTCAGTTTTACTGTCAGCAATGGCTTTGTAATTTCAGACCTTGGTTCTTTTGTTTTGATTACACACCGGTATCTTCGGATTTCATTTTGAAATGTTTATAATTAGACTGAGAGCTAAAAAAAAGGGAGACAGGTTACTAGTATACTCATTACTCACTTTTAGAACTTTTAAAAAAGTTCTTGAGATAGAATTACATAAAGTGTTGCAACTTGCTTAAATTTTTTATTTAAAAAAAAGGTTTTTTAATTGATATGAGCGCTTATATAGATGAATAAGATTTCATGTTTTGAAACATTTTGACATTTTGACGCATGAATTACTCCGAGATATTGCCATTATTAAACAAAACATTTTGAGATTTATATGGCAAGCAGATACTCTCAGAAGCAACAATGCCTCCAACAGTAACAAATCAAATCATTTGCCTTGGGTAATTAAAGACAGCATTGATTCGTGTTGCCTGATGTTTATATTAAGGAGGAAATTATTAATCGACACTATATTGAATTCCTTAAAATCTCGTTCTGAAAAGTGTTTGTTCATGAACAATATAGCTTGCGCCAATATCCAAAAAAACTCCGAAGAGCAATATCTCCATCCTTTGCTCACTGGGTTGGAACTTACTTTAAATCGCACAAGTTGATTTATGGCATTGATAAGTATCTTAAAATGTATTTGTGTCGGAGAAATACTAATGTAATTTCGTCAAAGGCGTTTCAGGCTACGTGGTTGTATAACCAGAAGCGATACAAAGACTGTTTAAAGGCTATTGAATCAATATTTGAAAGACTGAAATATGTTTCACACATTTCTGGATTAACTAAGATTGTCCAGATGGAAACACGAGAGAGTCAAATCATTAACCGACTATGTAAACCCATAGATAAGGCAAAACTATTTGGTATGGAAATGATTATGTTTCCTAATGGCTTGTGTCAAACTCCGAGCGAACTATCTGGCTTTGTAGATTTCAGAAAGTCTATCTTGTCCGACTTAGGGAAACATTTTTGTGGATTTTTTTTTAATCCAAGAACATATTGCTGTTTTTTGCGTTTCTTCTGTTACCATCGACAGGGCATGGTAAAAGAGAGGACGGATGCGTTAAATGCATTTCAAGAAATAGAATATGCAGGGACAGATTTCGACATTACAGACCAGCAATTTATTTATAAAGTTTTAACCAGTATATGTCTAAAAACCACAAATATCGTAGAAAATATTGATTATGATCAAATGTTTGATGAGTTTAAATTTCCAACGGCCTATATTGAACTGAGTGGAATTGTGTAATAATTTTCATGTACATCAAAAGTATAACAAACTGTTTAAAAAATGCATGCTGGAATCGAGGCAATATAACAGATTTTACTATTCTGCATTAGGCTAAGAGAATTATAAAAATTATCCGAGGCAGGAAAGAAAAATCAAATGAGAAGTAGTCGATGAACTTTTTACTTTTCATCGCATTTTAATCATGCTCCTAAAATTCAGCATGCGGCTTTTAATCTATATTAAATACATTAGATGTATAACATACATTATTATATTTGTTCATCAGCTACTCTTTAACAACACAGTGCTGACACTATGAAATATAGTACAGATTGCAGAAAGCACATAGCACCTAAAATCTTGTGCATGACCTGGAAAAGTAACTGTGATGCTTTATTAAAATTTCTATCTCGAGTGAAAGATCATACGTGCTTTCCTAAAAATACCTATTTCTTCCGTAAACCATCAACTTTCACATGGCGATATTCTAAAAACAAAAACGGTTAAAAAGAACGTTGGATGATGCAACGAGTACAGATGTCTGCGCGTGAGATAATCTGTAATGGGTCATCTTTATGAGAATCGGCCATTTACGGAAGAACTTATATGCTCTTGGCGTATGTGCTTTTTATGGGTAATGGTGGTCCTCGGTGGCCGAGTGGTTAAGGTAGTTCGTCTACTATTAATCACGTGGTCTGTCAACACAGAATGCGGGTTAAGTCTCACTGCGAACAGGGTGCGCTCGACTTCTATTTTAATTGAGAAGGATTGCCAGAAGGTCGGGAGTTTTCTCCCGGTACTCCGGTTTCCGCCATGATATAGCTGCAAAGTTGTTGAAAGTGGCCTACAACACCATTCAAAGAAAACAAACTTGATGGGTAATTTTATAAGTTTAAACACGAATTTATGTAAGCAGTGCTTTGATAACATTATCAATAACTGTGTCATAAGTGTGAGTTCGTAACACATTAGAGGTGTCATTGTTAAATATGCTCTGGTTTGCTAATCCGTGTAAACATTTTGTCTTGTCTATAACGTAGAAATGTGCTAATGATCTGTAAATGTAAGCGATAAATTAGTCCTGGTACAATTAGTCCGGGTACACCAATATTACTAGGAAACTCTATTCGTGGTTTCTAATTTCCTAGTTAAAAAAAGTCCATGTCTGGTAAATCTAGTTCTGGGATTTATTTTCCTAGTAAATTTAGTCCTGGTACAATTTTCCTAGTAAAATATTCATAATACGGACTTTTTACTTTTTAGGAACAATATCTTATACCATGAATTATATTCACCGTAAACACTTATCACTAATTTACTATACATATAGTTAGTAGATGACAAACATCAATTAACAGATCTGAATTTCCTTATAAAACGAATTCTATGCACTGGAAATATACTCACTTATTTAAGTAACATTGCTAAATATCAATTCACAAACATGATTTTGTCATTATAAACAATTTCTATCCCTTCAAAGTAATATACAAATTGAGGTAATGAAAGATTATAAAATTGGTCGTTGATCTTTTTAACTAATAAAATCTGTATAATAGAAATCTTTTACTAGTAAAAATAGTCCGGAGGACTTAATTTACAATCGAACTAATTTTACTGTTAAAGCTTAAAGATTTTAACATAAAAAATAGTCCAGGAGACTTATTTTACACTATAATTATTTGCAGGAATTGGAATAGGTTTTTATAGATCCATTCTTAGAAAATGACGAAGGTATCTCTAATAATGGTTACATTTGTAAGAAGAAAACAATTGTATGCAATCATTCCTATTTCTACTATATATTAAGTTTGTTTAATATTTTGAAATGATAATTACATTAAAATACATTCCGATTTCAATATGCTAAATATATTAAATTCACTTCACATACTGCAAAATTATAATTAATTTTATTAAGAGTGTTTTTTTGTTTATATTTGTTAAAATTAACACCAAAAAGCAAATTTTAAAATATCAATTATTGTAATTTTATTTTTACAAACCAAAATCAGTAAAGTCAATTAACCGATTTTCCTATGAAAAAAGTACCGGACTTATTATACTAAGGTTTGACTATTCTACCTAGGAAAATAAACCCGAGTACCTTTGCTAGGAAAGTTTTATTAGTTTAGAGGGGACCTACGTGACACATTGTTTAATATCACTTGTGCCTCAACACTGAATGTATGGGTTAAGCTAATCCTATTGCGGGCAGGGTGCGCTCGGCTCCAACTCTGACAAGAAATTCTAGTATTCCCTACTATTGTCACACATGTGATACACATGTTTCTAAAGGGTTATAGTTCACAAATTGAAGAAACCGCGAGGAAAGAGATCCCACTCCCAAAAATGCACCTGATCCCTCCTAAGGTCAAACTAAAGATATCGACGTACGTGTTAACCTTCAAAGCCTGATTGAGAGAATTTCTAAACTTGAAAAGTCAGAAGTCGAAACTTTAAAAACTATCTCAATTCTTAGTGCTGAAAATAAGAAGCTGCGTGCTTGTGTAAGTCAGTTGACTTTCCAATTCGATGACTTATCTTCCAAACTAACGAGGAAATCAACCAAATACGATTCTGCATTTAAACTCAGAAGACAACACACCAAACGAAAATGTTCATTTAATCAAAATGACCGAAAATATGAAAAGCTTGAGTAGTGAACTTGACAGGTTGAACAGACGTTATACAAAAACTGAAAAAGCTATATACGATTTAAAAATTACTATAAAACCGTCTAATGCGTCTGTTGTTACCCTTACAAGTAGCCCCACAAAAACTATTCAAGATGAATGTAACAGTAAATCACTTCAAGGACAGAGAGAAAGTGAATACCAGTTCGCCCAAAGTTATTAATCAAGTACCGTGTCGATCTAACAACAATTGTGAAAGTGCAATACACAAGACAAAAGACGAACTGGAAAACACTGTGACCGACTTCTCGGACAATCATAACGTTAGAAGTAGAATCAACACGGATGTTGAATTCAAGATTCCGAGGCGTGTAAACGGTGTTACGGAGGACATACCTAAAAGACATGTTGACGAAAACATCTTTGTCGGCGTGACTCGGAAACGAAAGTCAAGATACTATCTCTCGGTGATAAACTCTAAATCGACAAGTAGTGATATTATCCAACATCTTACAGATAGAGGTGTTAAGTCGTTGATTTTGAATTCAGTGTCCGATGGAGTCCGATGTCGCAAGTGGCTGAGCAATAGAAAGTGGAATGAAAAATGGAACTAAGAACAACAAGACAGTAACAACGAGTTTCAACATTCATATTAATGCGTATTTTTTCCAATAAACAGACTGTTATGATGTCAATTATGTTGACTTATTTGATCCTGTTTACCTTTTGTACTATGAATGTTGAAATTATGACATGGAACGTTCGAGGCATCATGTTCTTAACCCTTTGTTTTTCTTGTCTATTGTCAGAAAGGTTAAGTGATATTGTAATTTTGACTGAACATAAATTGAGACCTAAGTCCTTGTCATATATGAGTAGTTTAGATAGTAGATATATGTCTATATGTAAGACTGATCCTATTGATGACCAATATTATTATACACATGGTAAAGCTGGTGTTTGTATTATGTATAAAAAGTCTTTATAATTTTAAATTAAAATTGTAAATATTGATTGTAATACAATAATTGGTATACGTTTTAAATCAGACCCACACAAAATATTTATATTTGGTGCATATCTTCTATCTGAGTCCAACTTAGATCATTTAAGAGATGCTATTTATTATTTAGAAACTTTATGTAACCACTATAGTAATTATGGTAGATTTATCATTGAAGGTGTCTTTAATGCATCATGTATGAAATCTGACTCTGATCGTATAAATGTATCCAAATCAGTTGAATTAGAAACATTTGTCAATAATCAGTTTTATGACTTCAATCCCGGTCCTCCCTTTACATTTACCTTAAAAAAAACTATGCTTGATGATGTATTCTTTCAAGAGGCTCTTGTCCGTCAGGAAAACCACTCTGAAATTCTTGATAAGGGATCGTTCAGCACCACTTCCGATCATCTTTCCGTTGTATGCTCGATACGAATACCAAATGACTCGTATGTTAAGATACTCTTATACTAAAATGAATTCGTGGCATAGAATCGACTCTGCGTCAAAACTTACATAGGGCATTAGAAGACCCCTTAAACGATCTTTTGTCTGAATTCCAGAATAATTCATCTGATGTTGTCTTATTTTGTAAATTTTTATAGACACTAACAGGTCACTTTCGAAATACTCTAAATACTGCATGTACCAAGTATATCAAAGAGACGTTTAATGTTATAAACACAGCTGCAGAATGTGACATTCGACTATTTTGGAAACTTATAAAGACACAAAAAACTATTAGAAAAAATCGTACCAGAATTTAAACTCAACGGTCAGGTATATGAAACCCCACAAGCTACAAGTATCTCTGATGGATTTGCAGAATATTTTGTACTCATCGCCTGTGGCTCATTTTTTTATCAAGACTTTTTCAGTGAAATAGAACTTAACCATTCAATGTTGTTCGAAAATTGTAGAAATTCGAATGTTAACCTTATACCAGGAGGACACGAATCCGAAGATGAAATTGGTGAAATAGTTAACTTAAAGTTACGAAAAGCGTGTGGATCAGATAAAGTTCAGAACGAACACTTAACATATGGTGGAAGAGTCGTACAAATATACTTGACTTCCCTTTTTAGTTCAATTATCTCAGACAATTCAATTCCAGGGCAGCGGAGAAAAGGTCTTATTGTACTAATATATAAAGGCGGAAATAAACCTAAAACAGAACCTTATATTTATCGACCAGTCTGTCTGTTATCGAGTATGCTCAAGGTGTTGGAGAGGCTTATCCTGAACCGAATACAAACTTAAGTCCTGACTTCAAATGTATTTCCATGCCCCTACAACAAGGTTTTCATAGTGGTCTTAGCTGTATGACAGCCTCATTTATGTTGCATGAAACCATTTACCATAACATAGAGCTTAATAGCAATGTATTTGTAGCGTTCCTTGCGTGGCGAAAGGCCCTAATGTATAAGTTAATATTATGGATATTGCAAACATTCAATGATGTGCTCACTGTCTTGAGGATGACATTGTATGTCTGGCTATATCACCCTCAAGACTTCAGTCTATGTTAGATATTTGTACTAATTATTTAAATAAATGGAGGTTCCAATTTAATGCGTCGAAATCGTGCATTATGATATTTTCAAAACAACCATTCAAGTTAAATTATAATTGAACAATAGAAAAGGATGTTATTCCACAATCTGACTCGTATCCACACTTAGGCGTTGAACTAAATAGCAAATTAAGATCGATTAATAAAACGCGAAATATGTGTAAAAATGGCAGAAATTCATACTTCGCTGTTTCGAATATTCGAAACGAAGTACAAATCCAATTGTATTACAAAAACTATAAAAATCTGTCCTTCTACCAACATGCTTATATGGGTGCGAAATGTGGTGTGATTTGAAACAACAAGACTTAGACCAGTTGAATAAACTCCAACACTTTATTGTGAAACATATACAGCGCTTTCCTACTCGCACTCGGTAGAACATGTGCGAAAGTATGCTGGGGCTGCTACCTATACTGTGTGAAGTTGAAAAACACAAATTATTTTTCTTCGGTAAGCTATGCAATTTAGAAGTTAACGTGTTACCCAAGAAGATATTCTTAAACCGTTTATTTACTTGCCTTTCTGATATGGAAACCCGTCTCGGCTTCATACCAAACAGTATGGACATCTTACAAAAGTAAACCTTCTCGAGATCGACGCTCTTAACTCTCATTGATACAGGACAGGTTCCAACAAAACAGATGTGGAAAAAACAGGAATGATATTCTCAATCAACAATACTCAACATAAACAATGGATTACACGTGTGAACTCTCAGTCTGACTTTAGCTATTTTTCGAAAATTCATACATGGGTAATACATGCTACGTGTATAAGAATTTAACAACCATACTATATGCCCGTGGAGATGATTATGTTAACTTTTGACTCGTTTTATAACAGTGTATTCACTCCTTATACACATTTTATTTAAGCAATGTGGTTTTTCTTTTTATTTTGAATGACTGTGTAAAGCATTTTGAATGTGTGTTAAGTATGGACCCAGACAGTCTCTAGGTCAATTGGAATGTATACAATAGACAAAAACATATCAGTCGATCAGCAAATATATACGTATGGGCAACAATAAAGGTATTTTGTTGTCATGAACCATATATGTTTATGCTATAGGACATTATGGAATACAGAATAATTCCGAACTGCCTTATGACAAAATGGAATTTACTGTAATAAGAGAATTTGCTATATTCTGAATCGTTGTCGGGTCCTTAAATACTACGGTAAGCTGAAATTACCGAATTCGGGCGATCCAGAATCGTCCAAAAAATTTAAGGCTAAATGTATTACCGTAAAGAAGTTTAAATACCGGAAAACTTTTATTTGGTACTGTTGCACTTTGATTAACATTAACTTGCCGAATGCGCATTAGTGAATCATGCATTTGGAAGCAGTACGAGTAAGCAACCACAAAGAGCTTGATTATAATTTTTCTAATTAGGCAAAAAATTAACCGGTTATTTATTGTTGTATTCTTCTAGTCTCATAGAAAATTTGGTTTGATTCTCTAGCTTCGCACGTGCCTACATGTACAAATTATTTAAATGACAACAATCATAATGATACATATTTATTGTTGCAGGTTAAATGTTTGGTTTTGATTAAATTCCTAATAATTTAATCTATTTTTCATTTTTATTGTAGATCCATGCCATTTAAAACTAGACAATCGACTTAAAAAATAAAACAAATGTAACACCATTGTCAAATAATACTAATGCAGGTCGTTTCATGGAACACGTCTTCTATAAACATGTAAATATGCACCACTTCAATCTACACTTCGAAAGTTGGTTCTGCTAAATGTACCGATAAATTGGGGATAAACAAAGATATTATTAACAATAAAATGTAGACAAGGACTACACTTATATTTTAGTTTTTAAAATCAAAAGTAAATAGAGAACACATAAAGACATAGACAAATCTTTACATTTTAAAAAAGATTCTAGGGATCCTCGGATTAAACAGCCACACATTTAATTTTGTATTTGATTTTCTATCAACTATACACTATCATTAAACAGAAGAGAATTTGAAACAAGTTCATATACCTCACTATTAGATATATGTGAACCACGTAAATATACTGGCGAAAAGCAATTCTTCCGTAAATGGCCGATTTCTGGTACAGATGACCCAGTACAGATGATCTCACGCGCACGCATCTGTACTTGATGCGTCATCCAATAAAACACCAGAAGCAAGAACGTTGTTATGGAAGCACTGAGATGTTTCACGAAAAAAGTACACTTTGGATCTGATGAAAGGAACAAGCTTCACGTGGAAAGGAACAAGCATCACGTGGATAGAAAAAAACGCGCTTGATTAAAATTTCACACGTGTACGCTCACACGATTTTAATTATATATTAAAGAATGAATACTGACGAAAATCATCAAAATTAAACTTTTTTGCAATCAACGAAAACAAAATATTCGGGGATGCCTTACTTTTTTCCATGTATATATTTAGGGTATTGAGCCTACATAAAAACAAAAATTGAGAATGCATCAAAAGATACATTACTAACATTATTACTTGTATAATACCAGTTTTCGTACCGCAGGTCGCGGGTTTTCTCCGGATACTCCGGCTTCCTCCCCCAATAAAAACTGGATACCATGATATCGCTGAAAAATTGCTGAAAGTGAAACACCATCAAACAAACAACAACAAACAACTTTTATAATAAAGAAAAATGAGGTGGGGTTTAATGAACCGTTACTTTGTATAGGCAACAATAGCTTTTTTAAAATTAAAGTGGTATTTCTATTTTATTAGCATTATAATCTCTTGAACACACATTTTAAGTGACTACGCTATTAAAATATTTGTTGTCGTCAAATAGGTTCAGCAGGAAAAGTAATTGACACGTGACACAAAAACTGGATACTTTAAAATATACAACTTAGAAAAATGATACAATTACTGCACTTGAACGAGATCTATATCAGTTCTGATAAATATTGAACGAGTAGAAGGTAGAGTTTATGCCGTGGTACGCTGCTCCATTAAAAACCTCATATTTATCAAGTTTGAGTGTACATGAGAAATAACCAAAAGTTTGCGATTCAAAGCTTTCCCGCTGAGGTGATAAGTATTAATAATTTGCATATTAGGCTGATCTTTAACAATTATACGATAATCACTTTCATAATTCAAAAACTTGGTTACATCTTGGCATTGTCACTGTTTCATTGCATAAAATTGAGTGGTTTAATTAAAAAAATTAACTTTTAAAAATTTTATAAAATCTGTAAAAGCAATATATCAAATCAATAATTTTATTATAACAAGAATCCAACAATATATAGTAATTCAACAGTTATTTCTAATGAACATGATAAGCAAAAATATCCATTTTGATCATAAAAAACATATTGTACTCTTAAGAGTAAAGCATCTATCATATCGTAAATGAAAATACAATAGCCAATCAAATCCCGTGAGTGCAAAATAGATTTTCATTAAGTAGAATGGGTGTTTTGCTAAACAATATGATAGGAAATGGAATGTTTAGACCAGTAGGGCAACAACAAATATTATATAATAATATATGAAATTGGTACACCCAAAATAAGAAAAAATGAAGCATACAAACAGCGTAGTAAAAACAATTGGGATATGTAGGCACGGAAATGGGCATCTTATTCTGTAAAAGAATATTAAAACATGTTTGAAGTCTTAAATCAGCTTAATAAAAAATTAATTTTAGTACTATTAAAAAAACGTTTCAACGATATGCTGGCCAAATACAATTGCTTATTGTTATGTCTAACTTAAAAAGTGATCGATCGTTTTAGAAATCTGCCGGACTTTCTAAACTATTAACCTATTTATAGTGACAATAAGCAGTTGGTTTTAAAAATAATATGCAAAAAGCTTTCATAAATGTATAAGATCAGGTTTGTCGATTGTCGTTTATCCGTACGTATCATAATGTATAAATATTTATTAGGCACCGAACTTTATAATTAAGCATTTGTTTTTATACATCGGATGTTTTAATGGATTAAACAACAGCTTTATTAACGTAACGATATAATTTTATATGTATAGTTTTAATTGACAAAAGAAGTCGTTGAAACCCTTAAACTTCGACAAGAAAACTGACAATCCTTGTAAATTAAAAGTACGACTTGAACTAGTAGCCTTAATGTTAAGACACAGGTAATCAATAGTACTTTATAAACTGTCATTAATATAAGGTCAACGAAGTCTATCGATTGATAGACCGATACAGTTATTAAATATTGTTTATTGTATGATAAGTTCATCGTTAAATGAGCGTTAAATATATAGCATACTATGATGATGATCATTTGACCGACTTAAACTGATTTTAAGAATGAATAAATAAATGAACATTTAAAACTGACATAATCCCCTAATGAGCTGACCATGTATTTCAATAAATTGAGTTTAGCTGATAAAAATGTGACGCAATAAAGTCAGCGAACTCTGGAAAGGGCAATTAGCATTTGCTTTATCAAAATGTAGCAACATTTAATACATTTACAGCAACTTTGTCTATTTTAAGTTTTTCAAATTTGATATTTAGGTAATATTTAATTTTTATGTTAACTGATTTAAGAAATAAGATCTTAACATCCTGCGATAAAACAGGCAAGTGGTTATAAGCGTTGTTGTTTTTCAAAAGTATATTAGCCTTTTGCACATATTGAGAACCCAGCTATAAAAATGTATTTGAAGTAAACATTCTAGGTATACTGTAATTTTTGTTAAATGTTCTTTTTAATTATACAGACATAAAATTTGATCTACCTGCATTCTTATTCATTTTGGACAACAGCGATACTCTATATACTCTATAGCTCAACGCAGAAATGTTTTTAGTAACACTTTTTCATATTAGGTACGAAAACAAATAGTCAAATCAGTCCTTACTGATGCAAACAACATCATCGCTAATATATGCAGTTCTTCCTTATCACATTTTCCAGATTAAGCATACATATAAATAAATATATAGTGGTATATGGGAGTACAAATCATATGTATTAACGGTTTTGTAACACATAGTAATCGACTGCTGCATGTTTTGAGCAATTAGTAGCGTTGATGGTTATTTTAATTTAATGTTTTTAGCACTGGACTGCCGGTAAATAAACGAGTAAACCATGCAAATTATTTGCTATATATCTCGAAATGGTATCGATTACTAGTTTTTTGTATGTATGAAAATACAATTGTCGAATCATAATGCTTTAAGAACCATCCCTAAATTAGAAAATCAAAATTTGCTGGTTGGAAAGACTTTAACGTCAGTTAATAATGGAAAAGGCTTTATTGGTTTGCTAAACCTGACTGACAAAAAGATAAGATTGAAACCAAATGGCAACTGCGTCTCATGTTAGAACTGATAGTATTCAATTTCTAGATGCCTCTTCAGACTTAATGGTCAATGTATGTACTTTTTCAACGAGTAATTCTCACTTTCAGTTTAATCTCTCTAAATCTGATTTATCTGTTGATCATTTTTATTATAATGGCTTATAAGAAATCTCCATCGTTCAATACCATTGGCTTTTAGCCCTTCTATATGATGTTTGGAGAAGATATGTGGTTACTATTTAATGTATCTTGAGGAAATATTGAGGAATTTCTAGAAAATTTGAAAATTTGAAGCACAAGAGATGACCAAGGAAAATGATAGCATAAAGCAAAGGACAAAATACGACATGATCTTCGTTCAAAGGTTACAATTTTACTATTGGAGACCACGTATTTATTAACGTACACAAAGTTCCAAAAGGTCAATCTAGGTTAAATGACAATTCAGACGGTCCATATCGTACAGTAGAGTTCGGACCTAACTATACATGTCAGCTAAGGCATGTTTTGAATAAAACAGAACCTAAGTCGCTTATTAATGCTACAAACGTAAGACGCTACTACGATCCAAATATTCACTGTAAAAGGTTGGATGTGCCTATGCAACAGGTTGCACCTCCTGCTAAGCTTTAGGTCTTTTTGCAAACACAAGATGATATTCAAATAGAATAACGACAACCAAAATCCTACTGTGAACATTCAACCAGCAGACACTCACAAAGATGATCCCAAAAATTTAGGTAATCCTGCATCACAGGGTAATAATAATAGTGGCAACACTAATAAAGTAATATTAAAAGAGGTATTTTAGAAATAGACAACGTTTCATAAGGATCGAATGGCAAGATCATACACCCACTTGAGAACCAGCTTCTAGATTTGATGATGATTTATAAGAAGAAATAAAACCATACTTCAAAAAGGACAATGTAACTCTACTTTCTCTGACAAGTGCTTTCATGATTTTAATCATTATAAGACACGTTACAGCATTGTTGATTAAATAAGTGGATCTGGTTAAATATTTTATTATTTCTACAAGTTTAAAGTGCATTTGTGCAGAGTCGCTCTCATGAAATTATTGCATTCATTTAAGGTCCTTATGTAACTCAAGATTTAGCATACAAATCAACGTTGCTACACCAAATACCTTGATCAAGTACTCACAATCTTACAAAATACTTCAAGGATATAATTAATCAGTCGCCATGCCATTTTTGAACTTTTTTGTTCTCATAAAATTACTGGGATATCATATTTTAACAGCACAGCTTGTCTGTTTTTTATGGTGCTAGATTGTATGTAGTGCATACATGCTTTCACCTGTATGTCATCACATTTAATTGTTTTTCTTTTTTGTGGCGTTTTGTATGCAAAGTTCCGACTGGCCAATTTTAATGCATGTGCGTTGTATTGGTGTTCTTATCTTGTTGTGTCACAGTTGGTGCCATATCAACTCAAGATAGTGATATCATTCAAACAGTTAATTATGGAGTTGTCTTTAAGGAACAACCTCGTTTCTTTCTGAGAGTCCTTGCTTCCTACCTTTGAAGTGTCTATCCCATCACATATAAAGTTACCAAACATACATTTATTTACACAACAAATGCTTGCAATACCTAAATCTGACTTGTTTATTTTTATATCAATCACTTGCAGCAGAGTACAGAGTTACTCACACAAGTGATAAAAAACGTAGCTGTCGTTCCCTGTAGCTTTTATTCGGTTCTTTAGCCGAGAGCTTATTTGGTACAGCTAGAATGTCTGATGAAAATGCAGTCATATTAATGCTTAAAATGGAAAACACAATTGTCGGCAGAAGCATTGCATCTGCATGGTGACCATTTGTCATCATTCATGTCACTCACATATAAAGAAATACAAATTCTAATATGACGTCCTGCTTTAGCTATGTAGACAAAGCCGTGTCAAAACTCCAATAAGTTGCGCAAACAGCGTGTTTTGTGTAAATGTAAAAACTCACTTACAGATGCCGTTTGTTATGTGATATCCATAATTATCGTTATTGTTAATAAATTAGTTATTTTTATACTGAATTCTGAGATTTATATGATTTAAACTACTCCCGATACATTATTTTTTTAACAATTCTACATTCGAATTAATATGACGTCACAATTAGAACTCCGACGTCATATTACGCTGAACTTAAAATTTCAAAATGGAACAATGCAATTTCGTTAAGATTTCTCAATATGTTTGTTTAAAAGGTACGTACATTCAATAAAATGACGAGAATATAAGTTTATGTCAATGGTATTTGCTTTAACATACTGTTTGGGGATATATCGTATTAGTTTCAAAACAAAAATATTACCAATGAAAGCGTCCTCTTAGAACCGCTTCGAAATTTTAAAACATTTGTTAGACATATTAGAATCGAAATAGATAATTGCGAGTGGGCTTTATGGGAATTAGAACATGGTCGCTCGGTATAAAATATTTACAAATATAAGGTCTGACTATGTTCTATAGTAAGTGTTGATGTAGGTTGTATAGTGTTTTTTGCGTTACAAATGAAAACTGCTTACCGCGTATGGTTCCGCTTATGCTCCTTTTTTAGATCAAGAAGGGACCTTTTTGAAATCAATAATTATTTCCCCGAGATATTCAGCGTTTTGAAATAAAGCGGTTTTTTAGTTTTGAACGGGCGATTTTTCATACTAAAATTTGACCTTAATTAGAACGGAACTGTACTTTAGGAACAATCGATTGTTGTCTACTCGAAATCCTTCGGGTGATGTCGTCTGCAGTTTAGGCGGGAAAAGTCTCGCGGTTTGTCCGAATACCATTGTACGTCACGAAAGCAGACGAACATTTGTAAGCATCGGAAGGTCCCTTAAGAAACAAAAATGGCTGACTTATTATGTGAAATTTCCGTAGCAAAAGTCAAGGACGATTTGTAACAACTTAAATACAGAGGCATACTATAAAACATGGACAGGTTGTTGTATCTACGTTTTTTTCTACTGAATTTTCGTAATAACAAGGTAAAATATAAAATAATGAAAAAATGCTAGCAAACAATTTTTTCCAAGGGGGGTTGGCATTTAGTATAATTCCCATAAAGCCCGCTCCCAAAAGTCTATTTCTTAAATAATGAATGACATTCAAGCAAATTCAAATGAAACCAAAGTAATTGCTTCAAACTTTTCAAAATGACAGTAGAAAATGTTCACATTTATATGCTTAATATGTCCCAATTGCGAATGCACCTTTCTAACAAAGGCACTCTGTGCACCAGTCTGGACAAGTTTCAGGTTGCGGTTCAGAATTTAGTTGAAGGTAGAATTTAGCCTCATTTAGTGCATACCTTATTGCACTCATGGCTTTTGGCTCTTGGTTGTTTGGTCGGTTTTCTTTGCTATTTTCTTAACAAAGTCATATCATAGATTTAACTTTACTCAGTTTCATCCAGCACATTAATACCCACTTCAAATTTCCTGTTAACAGGTAACCACCCAATCCTGTATATCAGAGAAAGATTTCCTGTTTACTCACAAGTATTAGGTTGTAAAAAATTCTGTCTGCTTTTCCTATAAATAACTCACTGAGGCCGCAAAGAATGAGTCGTCTATTTTTAAGACTATTGCAGAACCTTTTGTATGGTCAAATTAAGCTAAAGCAGACTGATCTGGTTTAGATTTTAAATTAAGTTTTGTCTCCTTAAGTATAGCTAGTGTTGCATTATAATTTTGTATTAAGATAATTAATTTTCATGTTTAGAAATATGGCTACAGCCATGGTTGTTCTTCAGCAGGTGTCAAGTGTAAAATTTCAATATGTTGCGTCATTCATTTATGAAAAAGTAACTACCACACCTACTACTACAAATCAATAATTTATACAAGAACTCATTACATCATAGTTTATATGGCTTTATGCCTGTGTGATTTTAAGCAGTTTAATATAAATATTTTTATCTGTAACTGTTTTTTCTGTATAAATCAAGAAGTTGAAATTGAACAGGATTTTTGAAAGTAGGCGTAAAAGGGGGATATCAGAACAGGTGAGCCTCGCAGAGGCGCATTTACGGCAAGGGGTCTGGCTTAAGGCCTGCAGAAGCTCTCGAAACAATGGTGCAAAATCCTGCATTCTCGTAATTTTCAAGCATTAAAATGAATTTATTTAGCACAATTTTTTTATAGTGTTCCGAAACCTTTATTTGGTACAGTATACAACAGAGATATCATAAGAAAAGTCTTAGTACCGTTAGTGATTAATTTATGTCGAGGACGAGTGGGGATTACATTTTTGCCTTTGGCGCTGCTTGTTACCCTCCCTGTCTTTTTTTCTTTCCTTTTTTAAAGGGGGCGTACACCCTTTACGCCCCCTTTGAATCCGCCACTGGATGATGTATTGATTTCCGGTTTTCTATTATTCAAACTTTTTGTTATATTTTCATTCAGAGTTACAAGCTGTCAATGAAGACTGCAAATTCCTACTACCATCAACCATAAATATTTATGCGAGATACGAAATAAAAAGAATTCTAATGCAATCATTTAATGCATATTTGTTGGTCAGGCATAAATGTTTTGCTTCAGCTTTAAACCCAACATGCGTTAAAAACTGTGCAAATAATTTATAACCCGAATTGTAATTTCATGTTTAGCATTCATTTTATGATTTTTTTAAAGTCATTGAATTTGTTCACATGTTTGATTCATTTTAAAAGGTGTACTTTGATGCCAGCTCAATTAATTTGTACTCACCTTAATATTCAGGATGAGCCGTTATTTGTAGACGTATATACAAGGGTCTAAACCGCTTGACATAATGCAGGCGAATGGGGCCTCAGTGTCCCAACGATGTGCGTTCAAATCCCGCTAAGGGTAAGCACAATATTTGACAGTATTAAAACTTAATTCTAACAGTGTTGGAATCAATGTGTAGACTATATATACATACTTGATTTTAACCGTGTATTTCTGATGCTTCCAAAAGCCGCTGGATAGATATATTATATGGTTTTTACAATACTTAGACATTTGTATATAATTTACTTACTGTGACTGTATGACAAGTAACTTTGTCATCTTATTTAATAAATACAAAAGGCTGAATTAGATTTCTATCAGGTTAATATGTATTAGTTAAGAACATTCCATCGTTACACGCTAGTACACATGTACTATGTCTATGTTTACCATTCACCTCGGTTAATGAAGCCATATTTTTATATAACAGATTTGTGCGATCTGGACATGCGAATGGGTATGAGAGGAGTTTAGATAGTAAAAATTTTTTATTTTAAAAGTACACATTTTTGTGAAAAAAAGTTTTCAGCAAAAAATGTATTAAGTAGACATGTCATATTCGTATTTAGACAAGTTATAATGATAATAGCAGAATATTTTTTTTAAATGTATAAGAGTAAAGATTTATATATTTTTCTTTCCTTATTTTTATACATTTATCATGTTTAATTTTATGTGTCACAAGGTTGGTAAACATGTTAAGGATTTTATTCACACATATCATTCTTTGAATAAGCCGTTTTAAATTTTTGAGTTACATCAATTACGAAATTTTCCCCGGGCTAGGAAAAATATTCAGCTATTGAGCTTTAAGAATAAAATGTTGACATGTGAAATCTTTGTTAGTGTAATTAAGTCTATTGTAATGTTTCTAACATCAACTCAAACTTTAAACATAGAAACTTTTAATTAATTAGTACCTTGTTGTAGGCATGTCTTAAAAATCGTGACATTTCTTAAACATGCTGCCGTAGTGAATTTAATAATCACACGGTTTTAATTGAAAAGCCCTGAAACAAGCCGAAAGGTTAATAAATTATTCTGTGATCGGGTTAATTTTACATTTGCTTTCACGGAAAAGGACCAGAAGACTATATTCATAGCTTTATTATATTATTTCAGGCCTTAACTCAAAGTTTAAGATCTGGAAAGGTGTCTGGTTGGGTTAATTCTTTTAACGGTTCAAATCATATCAAAACCTTCAATACAGATTTAGAATCCCACATTCCGATTCCAAATCAAACAATATTGTGAATTTTCTTGATGTACTTCAGGGCACCAGCACATAAATCTCCCAAATGATCAGCTACTCGTAAACCTGTGTTTTTTTAAAAGAGCGTGTCTACTGACAAAAAGACTATTTAACCAGGAGTTAACAGTAGCAATATTGAAGTCATAAGAGAATTTTACGTTCGGCATTATGTCCTGTTTGTCTGTTTCACAAAAGACTATTGATTTGTTCAATTTGTCGTACCACTTACCGCCTTTTGACTGTTTATGACTACACCGATATTAATGAAATACCGGTTTTTATCCACACTGATAGGACGGGATCAACTCAATTTGAAGGGTTTGTTCCCTCTCAAGGGTCACTTGGAATGACTCTAGGTTTTAAGTAGGTTTGCATTATTCAGTTAACTGTGTGGTTTGTTTGGTTGGTGTCCCGTCGTTTGTTTCACCATGGATTTGTCTGTTCTTAACTAATCGTTTCATGATTACTCCTCGGTATCTTCAATTTTTGTCCCTTTTTAAGTGGAACGGTTATTTTGATTTTACGGCGGCTCAAATTTATATTAAGACATTATTTTGTTATTTATTCCGGTAAATATCAGATATTCATAATATTCTGGACTAATTAATTAAATTAATTAATTTTAGTATTTCAAATTTAAATTATCACATGATTTATTTTTACTCTTGTGGATTCTAGTTTTATTAGGTAGTAATTATCAGAACGATTTCCATAATATTAATCTTCGTAATTAAGCAACAGATACTTAAAGACACATTGGGTTGACACAGCCTTTACATTTTACAACTTAAGATTTGGCTTCCGTGTTATATTAACATCAAGCACTTTGACGAGCGCATTTCCTGATAAAGTCAGCTTTTATTTTTACACATTCGAGTTTATATTATGAAACAACATACGATTAGGGCCAAGGTGACATAGATTTTTAAGGGTGTGTTTAACTCCAATTTTCATTGAAAATTATTACAAGCTGTTATGCTTAAGGTCACTGAATATATTTGGTACTGTGGATCGTCCCTCCAGAAAGCATTTCTTAAACATTTTCATTTCAGTTTTCTTAATTGTTGACAATTAACAGAAGAACGATTATTTTATTTGCAGAAATTCGAGCTGTAGGAGGTACTATTTATCCTGTATGTCGCACCTCTGGAAGCAAGTATATTTGGGAAAAGTTATATGGAGATACCTACATGTTATATATCAACACTAAACATCGTTATCTGACATTTGAGAACATAAAATGTAGCGATGCTGGGACCTACAGGTGTACTGCTGTTTCCAATAATGATTTGAAGCCAGGAGACACCGTAGAACTAAACGTATATGATAGTAAGAAATACAATTAATAATTTTTGTAGGACCAATTACTTTATATAGTCGTTTTATTATTCAAATCGTGGCTTTAAATTATCTTTTGAGTTATAATTTAAAAGACAATATTGATAAGGATGCCAAAATTATATATGTGGTATTTAGTCATTACGAAAGAAAATATATAATGTCAAAAGACCAAACAAAAATATTATATTATGCAGTGTAAGTAAATTCTGTATTGCTAAGTTGCAGTAATTTTAAATTTAAAAATTGCGTTGATATTAAACCTTCCTGCATGTATGTGTTGGTAGGGAGGGATTGGGTTGCAACATTTAGGTTCAACCGCGGAACACATTTTGTGTTTTCCAGTTCCAAGGTGGATAGTTATACATATATTTACTTCTTTTGTAGCTGTTGTATAGCTGTTTAATTAATAAGAATAATAATAACAGCAATACTACTACTACTACCAACTAAGTACCATGGTCCTCGTAAATCTTTAAATGTCATGATTAAAATTCTGATTAAAATTCGTTAATCTGTGACTTAAAATACTAAGTTAAAAACCGAAACTGAAAACGTTCTAAAAGTTTTAGTTTTGCTAAGTTTTCTGCTTTTTTTCTACCTTGAACCATACTGGGAGGCTTCCAAGTATTCAACTCACATACCCACTGACCGCTTCTCCGATTAGAAAGAATGTGAAGATCTCGTGTAGAGGTATTGTTACTTGTTATTTAATAGTAAGGAAAACCTAATCGTGGTAACAGAGTGCCACCTTCCCTGTACCATACGGTTCCTTTTGTAGATAGCTCATTGTATCGCTTACAAAGATATTTATTTACTAGTTAAACTAATGCATGATGGACGTCAATCAATCAATCAATTTTTGTAATAAATTTTGTCTTCTGCCCCACTGTACTGCACGTTCCAAAATTTTGGCATTATCTATTCATTCAGTAGACAGACGACGATTGTTCTTTCTATTGTTTGCTTTTATTTTCAGCAACCCAATCGATTCATTTTAGGACTTAATCAGAACGTTAAGAGCTCCAACATATATTTTTAGCAGCACGTAAATTACTAGTACTTCAAGTTTTGGGTAATCATTTGGAGATTTATATCATAGGATAATTGTATTGGAAAACATGTAGATTTGATTATTTTGGAAGGTAAAGATGGATGGTTCTGCTGGTCTAAATGGACAAGTTGTTCAGTAAGTTGTGGAACTGGAAACCGATTAAGAACAAGAATATGTTACTTGACACAATGTAAAGGGTCTACGACAGAGAATGATACTTGTTCGTTTCTATGCGATGGTAATTAAGTAGATTATTTAAAGCATCAAAAATACAGGGTTAATACCACATAGTTATAAACGTCAACAAGTTAAATCCAACATTAAACTTGCTTCATCATCGTCATCAATATCATCGTCGTCGTCGTCGTCATCGTCATATTTTATTTCCTCTTTACAGAGATTTTAAAAATATACAAAATATTCATTAAAGCACAGAAAATAATAATAAACAGTCAGGAAAAATCACATAATAAAATCTGTATATTGTATCATATCGTTGGTACTTTTACTGCTTCCTGCAGCTCTTCAGGCGAAATAATGCATACAAATATTGTTTACATAAACGTAAGATACAAAGATGACGTGATAATGTGTTCGGGAAAGTAACGTTCATTACCTTGCATAAATTAAAATTACTTTTATATTAGGAAATGTTTAATAACTGAGTTGCTGTTAATTTCAGTTATTAATAAAAATCTATCCATTTAGGTGTGGCTTTGAACTACGTGTAAAAACAAATCACGCAGAGATTGTTTGTCTGCAAGAAAATACAATGTAATTTAAATGAAAATCTTGATATGTTAAAATTGTTTAGTTAATGGGGGATGGTCTGATTGGTCACAATGGAGTTATTGTTCGACAACATGTGGTGAGGGACGAACAAGAAGAACACGAAACTGTGATAAACCAATCCCAAGTGGAAGGGGATTAAATTGTACAGGCGATGCATTTGACATAGCTGTATGCTCGGCAACTGGCTGTAAAGGTACAGTGCAATAAGCATGTATTATAACAATATGCATATTAGCATCCAAAAATTCACACTAATTGTTGGTGAAAATTAATCAAATCTGTTTAATAAAATATCTAACAATATTGAAGAAGAAAATGAAAACGATATGTAATGACATCAATAACACTCATGACTACAATTAGTGTAAATATAACCAAAACTGAACTGAATTATTTGTTGTAGGCGGCACAGAGATTACTATATAAAATTTATCACTTTAATTGGTTTTTGCAAATTTTTCCTTAAATATGTCGAAAATCATTTGAATATTTATATTATCACTTCATTCCTGGTATTTCAGTAAAACAATTTGCAACGCTGTCATATTTTTGTCGTAAGCATCATTCTCTAATTAAACACACAATTATAAAAGAATACGGTTAATATCTGAAACTTCGGCGGCTAAAACATGCTATAGCATAAGGCGTAACGTACACGCTATTTAAAAATTTAAGGATTCCCAAATATTAATTTTACAAGTCAATTTGACGCAAACATAATAATAAATAAATCAGTACTGTATACGTGGGCAATACTGGTAGATGTTTCTATATATTTAGTCGGAATATATGGCAAAAAGCAATCAGATTGTTAAGAGTATCAACATCTGAACTCAAAATTGGTTTTACTACAGTTTTACAAAACTGCAAATATTAATATTTCCAGTAGTTTAGAAACGGAACGCTTCAAATGAAAGCAGTTACCTATTTACATATTTTAAGGGGTCTGTCGTAGTTAGCTTTTTTCTGAAGACACCGAATAACTTTGCAAACTCCTTTAACATAAATAAGTTTACTTGTGCGTGACAAGTTATACCGAGTTTATTCCCGCTTTTTGTGTTATTTAAAGAAAACAAAGAGAAACCACAACTAAATATATTTACAAATAACATAACAATAATAATAATAATAATAATAATAATAATAATAATAATAATAATAATAATAATAATAATAATAATAATAATAATAATAAATTTCACAATTACAACACAATTCCTACACTCTGTTGTCAATGCGGCTTCTATACTCCGTCTTTCTTATATTCTGTCGCCTAAACGACCACCTATCCTTTGACCTGCTAAAATAGTACAAATCTATCAATGTCAAAAACTAGAATTAAACAAGTACGCACTGTTCAATTCTATCAATTTATGTTATAATGTCCGAGTTCACATAGTGTTAACTAAATGTTCATCGTTCAAATTGTATACATGAACAATGAACAATATGAATAATAACATGCCAAATAAACAATATTTTTGGAAGTGTTTTTTTCTTTGTTGATCAACTTTAATTAAAATATATATAAGCTAGTAAGCACTTGTAATTAATTCTAGATCATATTTATATCTGATCATACTTATTTTACATGTTATATGTATTTTAATTTCAATCAACTCGACCATTCCATTTTGTTGATGAAAGTTTGCACGATATATAATCAAAGAACTACTGCCTTTTATTGAACAATCTCTAGGTATGCATCACATTCACACAAAATTGTATTATCTTCCCCTTTCTAAAATAAAAACCTTATAAATGGAAATTGTGTAAACTTCCGTTTAACTAAACTATACTGGATCCTACTTTTTATTTAAACCTGTCACTGTTCTACTCCCACAATGAGAAAAAAAACACGCAACAAAAGTTTCGATATAAAGTTTAAACCAGAAATCAGTTCTAGAACATATTCCTCCTTATTTAAAGAAAAAACAGTATGTCTATGATCTCTTATACCTACACTTCTACTTATACACCGAAAGAGTGTAACTACAAATAAGTATTGCGGGATTTTGAAATCAATGGCCTGAAGGCGCACCTACTGACTATTCCTATAAAAGATTCCTATTAAAATATGTTCCTTCGAGTCAGGTTATTATTGTAGATTTTATAATCAGCTGTAATCAATTACTGTACTGTGTTTTGACTATGGATCGAAATATCGTTAACTAACATCCATTACGTGGAAACGCAATTTTAAAGTTGTAATTAATTATGTTGAGAACTACGCAAAAAATAGTGAACCAAAAGTGAAAAAGTAAGGAGATTGACATCCTTTCAGAATGGATAAAGTTGTCATTAATAGTCAAAAGAATGAACTTTTGAAACCCTCCAATAACATCGAAGCAACATCCATTTTTAAAAACGCACTGCTCACCTTACATGAATAAATATGTTGTCGTTCCTGCAGATAAGCCACCATATAACTATCAGTGGCCGTTCATGTCACAAAAGGGAAATTTATTTCGAATTGCTTTTTTCTATCGTGATACAAACAGCGTTCTATAATTGGTTCATATAAAAGGAAAAAAAAAAACATCTTTCCGTCCTGTTTTCGTTTATTTATTTTCGTCCTGTTACCTAACATTCATTTAAACATTGTTAAAACGAGACTTTCAAATATATTTTGATCCTTTTAACTCTTCAAATGATTTTAATCAAATATATATCATTAAAATTTTCAGGAACTGTGAGTGTACTTTCAATATAGATACCGTTTCCTTGTTATGGTTACATTTTCAACATTGTGCACTGCTATTACCCATACTCAATTTAAGTTGGCTTTACTACAAATTATATCAAAAGTAGAATTAGGTAAAAAGTTGTCGGTCATAATAAGACTCATTTTGTCATCAATTAGTCTAAAGCTAAAACCAAATTTTGATTGTCTGATAGACAGCATTTTCTTTAAGTTAGGTGGAGGTGTTTCTCAAAAGAAAATTAGTATTCAGTGTGTAATTATTGTGAACCATATTGCAGATTTGTTCCTTAATTAATATATTGCTGACTTTCAGATAAAACGATAGCATGTCAGCCTAGTCCTTTATATCATCTTCTGTTACACTAAACATTCTTCGATTTGGTGACAAAGGATTTTTTATGGAATAAATTAATTCTTGTAGACAAATACCCATTATCTGTATCTCAAATAAGTTCGGATGTAGGTTTTGTCGGAGAGTTTGTGTGGTAAAGATTGTAACCCAATACCCAAACGAAAAGATAAAGAGAAATTCAAGTTTTATTAACAAAATCATTAATAATAAAACAACCATCTTCAAAGACATTTCTTCCTTTTTGAGCCAGTATGAAGTTAGAGACTATCCAAGTTAAACGAAAATGAGAAAGAAGGTGTGGCACACATAAGTTATCGAATTTCCAAAGTCAAAACTTCAGACTTCTGTCCTGTAGAGTTTTACCATGTCTAATAACTGCATATACATTGATATAAATTTAAATTAGAAGTAATTCAGTAGCATTATTTTCATACGGAATTAATCTTTTCCAAATCATGTAGATGGTAATGGATGTTTTTACATCTAAAAATTACTTATTTTGTAGATGGCGAAGGGTCATCTAAAGAAACAGCAACAGTTATAGGGGCAACAGGAGGAACTCTAGCTATAACTGTTCTTATCATTATAGGCCTTTTAATTAGGAAGAAAAGGTAAATTATTTCATGTTTTATAAATATTCACAAACTGTGTTTAAAAATGAAATTTGATTCCTTGTTTCACAAAAGGTAAAAAAGTGAAACAGTCATAGCAAAAATTGCATCCTAATATAGAATTGAAGCAAGGCATGTGGAGGTAGTAGGAAAACCAATATTATGAATATGAATTCTTCTTCAAGACATTCCATTGTTCAGTGGCATGTGTTCAAAGTACTAGTGTTTCACATCTTTACAAAATGACACAAATTCATCCAATCAAATACGTTCCAATTTTTATTTTATTAACTGTCAGATCACGATTCCTGATTTTAGTTGATGTTTAAATTAATATAATTTTTTTCTTTTGGCTTAATACTAATCTAAACGAGCAATGTTCTCAGATTTTGAAAGGAATATAGAAACTTTTTTGCAGACGATTTCCCCGTCCATTAGATTAACTTTAATGTCCTTTGTTTGTGATATATTTAAAAAAAAATATACGTATGTTTACGAAATTAATTGTTTTTTTTTAAATTATATGATTTTATTTTCTGTCTTCTAGGTTTTCCATCAGACATTTGTCTGCGTTTGATTTGGCTTATATGTGTGAATTAATTTAACACTATTGCTGAATCCAATAATAATATAATGTTGATTTGAAAGAAAAATGGCCACAACTTTTTGCAGAAGATTTCCCTGTATCTTAATAATTCTGGGATATATACATAAAAATAAATTATACGTATGTTAAAGAAAGGAATTTAGTTTTTTTATATTTTTAGTTTTCCATCAGTCATTTGTCTGTGATTAATACAATAATACATATAATTTTAAATTTAAGACGATTGCTTTCCTCGAACGAATACAGAAACCCTTCTGCAGACGCAACGTATTCTAGACCTGGTAAGTACTAAAAAGCATCTGTATACAGTTTTCGACACAACAACATCGTCAATATTCAAGTGACATTATAATGGTGCCTGTTAGATTGGAAGTAATATTTAACGACAAAGAACCATACAAAACAAGAAATGATTCATATGTTTCATCAAGTAATTTTTGTTCAATATTCTTAAAAGTGTGCAAATTAGTTTATGTGCGTTATTCAACTGGTAATATATTATAATCAATTTCATGTAAAATACGTCGAGGAAACAAACACTTACACCGTTTTTGCTGTTTCTTTAAGAAGTAAACCAAAAATCATTTCTTAGGCGTTACATGTATATGTAGCTTCTTAAATAGTTGGTCTTTACAACTAATCAAACAGATAATTTAGTTTTAATGTATAGCAACATGGCGATAGAAAGTGTAAACTCGATAACTGATAATGATGACACAACGCCAAATGTTCTAAACGTCAAGCACAGTGCTGGCGGAAATAATTCCTTTAACAGTGTGACAGAAAAAGCAACATCGGTTAAAACAGACGATATAAAGGCATATGTAGAAAGGAAGCAAAACAATAACGAATGGCATAAAGATTTTAAGGTAAAAAATCAATTGCATCTTTTATTGATTCAAGGTTGGGAATGATTCATTGAGAGATATAGGATCATACATTGGTACGAGTGGATTATCGGATTTCTCCAATCGAGATAGTTAAATTATGGAATTTTAAGTCCGAGCCTTGGCGAGGACTTAAATTTCCATAATTTAACTATAGAGATTGGAGAAATCCGATAATCCAAAGGTCCTAATGTAAGATTCTGTTTCTCTAATTTAAAAAGTAAAATATGCGAAATGAAGTACAAATTATCCCAACCCCAATTTTACATTCATGACTTGAATACGCGGTAAATGGAAGGTGTTTTGTTTATGACTACATGAGTTCTTATTATGACGTTATTATTTTAAACCAATCAACTGCTGAGAACAACAAATTCACTAGTGACGAGAACTATATTTTCCACACCGGTCAAGCGGTTGCAATTTTACGTCAAAATTAGAGAATGTAAATTTCTAACAGCAAGTAACGACGAGACAAAATAAGTAAACAGCAAAAAATATTTATTCATAATGTGGAAATGTGGATATCGAGGCGTATTCCTTAACGAATAAGTCAAAAACAGACACAATCGTGATGAAACAAAAGAGGAGATAACAACAAAACAAGCATTCACACAGCAACAAAAATCCCATAAAATGAGTGACACGAACCCCACGTAAAACATGGTTGAGTGCTCCGGAAGGGTGTCAGCCAGGTAAATGTGCGGTAACTAGTGATATCCGGGGTCTGTCATAATGCGGTAAGATTGAGGAAAAGAAGTTACGACAAACATAACAAATCAATGGTGAAAGAGGTGCTAAGAAGGAGAGTAACATTCTTTCCAAACTGTTTGAACAAGCCAATTACAGAACACGAATTATAAAACCCTCGCCTTTTCAAATAGAACTTTTTCATTCAAAGTTGTTTACACACAAACATACGCCACCGTTGTTTGATTTTACTCTAGACATGGAAGCTTGTTCCATGTTTGATGTTCTCTCGAAAGGGGGTATTATTATTATTGTTATACTCATGTCATCTAAATAACTGTTTGTAGTTTAGTAGTATATAATTCAGGAGCACATGTATAACACAGTACTGAAATTACCATAACATTATGACAAAATACTGGCAACTTACTTTAATCATGTTAGCTTTTTCACCAGCTCTTCGACCAAACGAATCATCTTATTAAGTTTGTTCATTAACTCATATGTTATAAACAAGGTTATATTTTACAGGGAATACCTAATGGGGAACAACACCCAACATCGATTGGGCAAAAGGAGAGCAACATTTGCAAAAATAGGTTTAAAACCACAGTTCCCTGTAAGTATGGAACAACTTGAAACATTGCGCATTAACAAGATAGTCGTAAATTGGTTTTAATTTTATTAATGAATTAATAGCAATTTAACTTATTTGATATACAAAAAGTTATGCTGATTAGTAGCAAGTAAACTAAACATGGTCAACCAACCACGGATACAGAGGAACTGATATATCCAAAAACTTTAAGGTATTTTAAAACTGGTTGTTAAATTAATTGGAGGTCAAATTTTTTAATCTGCAGGTGAAATGTATGCTTCAATATCTGATCGAACTCTTTAAATTATAATGTTCGTGAATAGAAAATATAAAAATGTTATTTTGTAACTATTTCTTGTTCTAATTTCATTCCACAGATGATCATTCCAGAGTTATTCTTGATGTTATTCCGGGTGAAGCAACATCGAACTATGTGAACGCTAATTACATTGATGTAAGCCTACTTTAAGTGTTGACCAAAATGATACCCACTGACGATAAATGTGTTTGCATCGTTGTCAAATCAGAAATTAATCAAAGGCCAAAAATAAGTACAAACAAAGTGGGTTAATATACAGAATTTAGAAATTTGGGAATTTATTCGTTTAAAATAAATTAAACATAAAAAATTAAATAGCTACTAAGAATCTATATTGATTGTATTCAGGTGAAGAATCCATTCTCTTTTTTGCTATAGATGATGACATATACAGGATGCTATATCTAATGTGTTATTTGTAACGAAGTGTCTGCCACCATATTCTAATTGCAAGATTGGGATTAACATTATCTTTTCTTTCTGATACTATCGATTGATGTGCAAAACTTGTGGTTTGACATCGACATTGATATAACAAATAGAATACTGTTAATCTAAATGTTTAACTGTATTGCAGGGGTTTGGACAGGAAAGGCGATATATAGCTTCTCAAGGTAAGTATAACTGTCCGATTGAATACATAAATTATGCGTACAATGTTGTTCATCATTTAATAATTTCAGTAACGTTACATGTAATATGAAGTAGTCTGTCTAACAAAAGGTTGACGTCTATTATTATTGTTAATTTCAAACATATTTAAATTGCCAGAAATTTGAAATATTTGAGTGTTCCGGCACCAAAATATGTATTATGACTTCTTCATATTTTATGACGCCATAAAATCCATCAACTCAGATTTCTTGCGAGATCACAGTTATCTCTAAAATGTAGTTTTCGTTCGGCGAAAATAATCTCTTAATGTGTACCAGAGATGGTATTTGCCTAAGCATCAAACCCCTTGTTTTTTGTAATTACATGGCTTTTGGAATTTGCCAAAAAAGAAGTTTAATGAAATGGTTCATATACTTGTTCATTAAGCTTTTGCAAACGATTTCGTGTTTATGTTATTGAAACCCATTATTTGGTATTATTTTTTTATATTATTAGACTCGCAGTAGTTACCAACATCCTATGCAACGTCATTATTACCTAATGGATTTAAGTTTGGTTATTCAGTATATGTACATATACAGCTACAAAATTTGTGTTATTATGTAAATATTGCACGTCCAAGTTATCTAGATTTACTAGTTTAAAGCAAACACCGTTCTAAAAAGATATGTATGCAGTATTTGTACATTATCGCATTTTTGCAGTATTTGACTTTGATCTTTATATGCGGTATTATCCCACCATACTCTAATAGCGCGACATGGGCCTATCTTACCTTGCAATCAGGACGTCGTTTAGTAAACACCGTTGTCACAATATTACAATAGCGATCAACGGATTATTTACTTATTCCAACTGAAACGATTAACAAAGGTAGGATGCTTCGTTACAAATAACAATAAACTCTTTATACTTGTTTACAATGTTTGGTTCAAACTCATTTTATTTGCTTAAATATGCAACAAGGGTAAGAAACAAGTTACCATTACTTATGAAGTCTTCTTCATTACACACTATGTTTTAATATCTGTTTTATACCAAAACACATGACGACAGTTGTTTCTTTCCGTTAAGGTGTTAAACTTGTTTGCGTGTAATCTTAAAGAATGGCAATAATGTTTTCATATACTTTTATAACCTGTTCACCTGGTGCAATTTACGCAAGTTTCACTTTTAAATACCACCAGGACAGGACCTGCGGAATAAGCATTTTGATTGGTTGATAATATGACGCTCTTAAATATCACATGCACATGTCAATTTTTGTAGAGCTTTGAATACCTTTTTTATTTAATTTAAATATAAATTATATTTAAACTTTACGTTTAAAAAACGAAATCTCAATGTAAACTATTCTGAGAAAGGTAAATATTGAACATCATAACGAGAATGACGTCATAATACTTTCGGTCTACATGAACTTATCTATATTACGAAATGGCGATTCTAGAAAACATGCGAACTTCAAATTTCAACACTCACCGGTGAATTTCAGTGCTCCTGACATGACGTTATATCCTAAGGCCGCATAAGCTAAAGAGGATATCATCGTCAAGGTACCAGAATTATACTTTTATTTTTCAAGAAAGTTAATAATTGTAGGATATATACACTCATAAATAAACATTTAAAACATTCTTCTCACACATTCTTTGTCTCTTTCCCATTTAAGATAATCTATCAATCTAACCAAGACTGACTTGGCATTATTACCCTTAAAACATCATGATCCAGTAAAATGCACATCCGAATCGTTGCACCAGAAAAACTAATTGTATTCTAAAAAGCTTATATATATTTAATGCCCCATTCGATTCTTTTCTTATCGAAGAAGCATGTCTTGATTACAGGACCAATGAAGTCAACTTTTGCTGACCACTGGAGAATGATCTGGCAAAACCACACCAAGACAATAATCATGCTAACTAATATAATAGAAGGGGGAAGGGTAACACATTCTATTTCTTATTTTGTATTTATCAAACAACATTTAATGTACAAATACGTTACGAGTTTGTCTGAACTTTAATATGCGTTTGAAGGGCATAGTTTGAAAACAGAATTTCAAAATAACAAGTATATTGGCATTGGCAAGGAAAACACAGCTGAGATTTTCAATACTCCCCAAGCAAGCACGCCACCCTCCCCAAAAAACTTTTATTGTTCAATTTTACTATTACATGTGAAAGACAGTTTTTAGACTTTTAGACTTAAAAGCGAAATTATAACATAATTAAATTTCTAATTGTCAGTATCTTTTTACATTACACACCATGTAGCCTACCAACACATACAAATAAATGTCTCTAATTACCGGTGCATACCTTTGTAGGTGAAATGCGATAGATACTGGCCGGTTGGAGGTACCAACATGGATGTGGGAAATCTAATAATCACACTTATATCCGAGAAAGAGAGGGCAGCTTATATCACAAGGGAGATTGCAATAGAAAACAAAAAGGTAAACTATACTGCAATTAACTTTAGAAACATAACTTACTGTTTTATGCTTATACAATCGTTATTGTCGACTTATTACTTTTCATACAAGCATACTAGATAAACTAGTACTTATCGTGAGGAGTAAGTTTTTCTTTAAGACACAATGTTATGGAAATCTGGTGCAATATATATTGTTAAGAATTGTCGACGCAGTGAGTATTTAAACGCTACTCATACTGGGCCATCAAATAGGACTGATTTGAAAACTATTTATTGACAAAGCCAATAAAATGCTATTCCAGTTAATGTTTTAGATAATAATGTGTTTTATTTGATTATATGTTAATATGTCAGACAAATGAGAAGAGGTCCGTTATCCAGTACCACTTTACGGCCTGGCCTGATCATGGTACCCCTGATCCACTGTACCTTGTAATTTTCCACAAACATGTCCGAGCCGATCACTACCAGGGGGAAGATGGTCCAATACTCGTTCACTGCAGGTAAAATGTCGAATTGAATGTAGCTTGAATGCTTGCTATTCCAATTCGCTGTTTAATACTTTTTGATATTAAGTCAGAAATATCTGTGTTACCATTCTGGCTTGAAAAAATCACTACAATTCATGTCATGTTATCAATTGGCTTACAGGTTTTAGGCCTTGGTGGCCGAGTAATTAAGGTAATGCGTGTACAATGGATCACGTCTTACTGCCGGCAAGGGGGGCTCGACTTCAATTTTAATTTACTAGAATTACAGTCTTTATACCGAAGGTCCCGGAATTTCTGCGGGTACTACAACTTCCTACCCAATCAAAAAGTGGACGCCTTGATAAATGTGGTTGTTAGCAATTATTACGATACATGACACTAAAAAATATTATATCGCATCAAATTCTCTATTTAAATATAAGTGAAAGTTAAATATATTGATATAAAAAATACTAGTTTAAACTGTCATTTACAAATCCATTTGCATATGTAGAACATGTAGAACAAACCTAATTCTTCTGTTATTATTGTACCCTGGCAATTCAGAAACTGTATAAACATACAAAAACATAACACAATACAAACTTAGACCAACAATTATATTAGCGATATAATTGTTGATTTCAGCGTTGGTATTGGACGAACTGGAACATATATAGCTTTGGACGCATTGTTAGAGGAAGGCCAAAAGATCGGCTGTATTGACATTCTTAAGTTTGTAAAGAGTATGAGGAACAGCCGAATGAATATGATTCAGACACAGGTAAGTGTTTAAATATATATAAACTCTGTTATAATTTTCTTCTGCTATATATATGTTCTTTTTCACTGTGCTCCTACGTTACCAATGTTTCGGCCACACAAATCTGCCCGGTGTTTTCTATGTTTTCGGATAATGGATGCCTCTCGATGGTGGGTTTCAGTTAAGAAGCAACAACATCATAAATACTAATATCTATCATATGCAACACGATGTCGTGTAAAGATTTGATCTCTGAGTTATTCTTTAAAGAATTGGAAGCCGCCATTTAAATTGATAGCAACAATAAATCTTACTGTGTTTAAATCAAATTTTGTTTTCACAACACGTGAGTCCTGAAGAAAATACAACAAAATGCTCGATTGTGTGAACCGAAAATAGAATAGATTTGTTTGGTGGTTTTGTGTTTTCAAGCAAATAGTTCTCATACTTATGTGCCCTATTTGTGCTCCATGCAAGCTGGCTTATTATTTTTATTATATAAGTAAGATTGTGTTTAAAGTTTGTTTATGACAGATGATCAACCAAAACGAATACCGCCATACATACTATCTAAGCTAGAAAAAGCTGCCTTCAACCTCCTATTATGAACTTCTCCTTGTTGTGAAGGAAGCATATGCTTACAAAATACATATATCATAGATAACACGATATTACCGGGCAAGTAATTTTTCTCACATAGGCATTGCTCGCTTAAATGTTATTTAAACAAACAGTTATGACAGCGTAGTTGACAGTTGAGGTTTTAAAATTTATGATAAGCATTTGTTGATTCCGTAAAGCTATGTTCGTCCTGAAAATAAGTATTCAAATGCCTCTTTTATGTTAAACAGAGATACATCAACCAAAGACAAAGTTGATGGAAAAGACTTTACTAAGTTGTAAAACTAATGGGGTATCCACTAATGTATATTGTATACAATAAGTATTAATTTAAGCTAATCAATCAATTCATTAATTGAGTTACAATTGTCCGTTCTAGTGTGGTTCTACTTTCAAAATACTCAGAGACCGTTTCGCAAGTTTTTAAACGTGATTGAGTTTTGCACACAATTATATATCACAATCACTTGAACACTCCTTATTAGATTTTATTGGTTTTGTATACTCGACAGTGCTTTATAATACTAAATACATTTGATAGATGTATTTTTGTATCAATTACGAGAACAGATTCTTATTTCTACATTTTTCAAAAGTCCGAATTTAGTTTTGTTACTTCACTATTTTTAGGATCAGTATGTATTCTTGCACTATGCGATATTGGAAGCATTCACAATGAAAGATACAATTATCGTAAAAGATCGATTTAGTGAAGTATGGCAAGACATTCAATCCGATCAAAAGCCTATTAACCAGCAAAGGTTATTTGAAGAATATAAGGTATGTACGGAAATATTTCTTTTTTTTTAATAAATTTCCGTACGTTTTAACTTATTTTATGCTATTGACATGTTTCAAACACATAAAACTATCTAGGTAGTCTTGGATCATGCTGAGAGGCTGCCCGGGCTCAAAGAATGGAGCTGTCAAACGAGTTTTTATGGGTTGCCATGTAATTTTGGCAGTAGGTAGCAAAGTATTATCCAAATGCTTTGACTGTGTACAAAGCGGTTGCAGTGTTTGGAGAGTCACTTTCTCACACTTTAAACAACTTTCGTGACAACTTAAGCAGGAAACATGTTACTAAACATTTAAGAAGCATTTTATTAGCTTAAGAATTTTTGCTTGCGTGAATTAAGTATTACAATTAAATGATAAATGTAATCAGTAAAATTAAGAAGGATTTATCTATTGTAAATTTACTAATACTAGTATTATATTTCCAACATTTATTAAAAGCTTAAGAATTAGTCAATACTGGTATTGAATGTTTAAAAGGTTTTGTAATAAGTACTGGGTTGTAATTAATTGGTTTGCAAATAAAGCTTCGCATGTTTATTTTTCCTTAATACCTATAACTATATATCTGGTAAATGAATCTTATATTTAAACCACGAATGTTTGTAAAATATTGTTTTGATTGTATGACATGACTGCTTACGTGATGTGTGTTACTATATGTCCGTTTTATACTGAAAGCGTAGTGTCCATCCACCTGATTTTGGTCTACTAACGAATGTAATTATAGATAATTTTACTACACCAGACGAAGTAAAAGATATTTTGTCAATATAAACTTGGAAAAGCGTCTGGGGCCGACTCGATTGGTCACTACATGTTAACAATGCACAAGATACAATTGCAGTCCATTATCTATTTTTTCTATTATGTCTTTATCTTAAATTTAATTTACAGAAGACTGAAAGTGTGCTTCTGTTATGTCATGTTTCAAAAAGGGAGATAAGACTAGTATTTCTAATTACGACCAATATCGCTTTTGGCATATGTCGCCAAAAATTTTTTGAGATTATTGTTTTGAAATATGTGTTTAATCATTCAATATCAAATAATCTTATATATAAATGTCAATCAAGTTTTATTCCATGCCATTCAACTATTCACCAGCAAATAAAATTTCATTACTGAATGTGTTAAGAGAGAGTAATTTGTTTTTGCTATTTGGTATGCGATAGGGTTTGGCATAATGGCTTTTAGGTAAAACTTTAGGCTTAAGGTAGAATCTTCATAAATGGTTTTAAAATTATCTATCGAAAGAAAACAGTATGTATTAATGGGCAATACAAAGTTCTCTCTTTAAAAAAACATACGCAGATGTTCCTCAAGGGTCTGTACGTAAATCTCTTCTTTTTCTGATCTATATTAATGACTATTAGCTCCGTCAGATTATTTGCAGATGATACATCCCTTGTATATTCTACTCAATATCCAAATACAATTGAAGATGTAATTAATATAAACTTAGAACATATTTCTGTATGGTTTGAAATTGATTAATAGATTTTAATCAAAAGAAAACAAAAGTTGTGATAATATCTAATTGAGACATGCAAATGGACTTTTAGATTCAATTTCAAAATCAAACTCCAAAATTAATTACATCTAACAAAAATTTAGGTATCACGTTTGATTTAAACGGCAGGTTTCATACACATATTGTAAACATAATGCAATCCGTTAGTAATAAATTATCAGTATTGATGAAGCTAAAATTTGTGTGAAACAGAAATTATTTAAACCGAATATATCTTACTTTTATTCGTCCAAAAATGGAATATGCTTCAGAAGTATGGGATGTTTGTAATGAACAAGACATCGCAAGTTTAACAAAGTTCATTTTAGAAGCTGGTCGAATTATTACGGGTCTACCATTTTTTGCTCGACACGAATCAATTTAATTTGTAACTGGTTAGTAATCTCTACAATGTAGATGAACGAATTAACGCCTAAGCATGTTTTATTCTTAATATAAAAGACTGCTCCCCAGAATTTGTTAGACATTTTGCCGCCTTTTGTCAGTCAAGTTACAACTTATAACCAATGTTAAATATATGGTTGAATGAGGTTCGTCCTCGTGCTATGCAGTTCGAATCGTATAAAGCATACAAAAGCGCTAAATCTTACTTTAGACGGGCTCAACAGCATGCAAACCAACAATATTTTAACAAGTGTTACGAAGATTTAAATAAAGCAGCGGAATGTGATCTTAGACTATTTTGGAAACTTGTAAAACTAAGATTTATCCGGAAATAATTTAGCAAGGTGAAATCAATAACACCCCACAGATGATATTAAACGCTTTTGCTAACTATATTACTGATCGATACAAGTCGAACAATTACAATCTTTGACGATAACATGCATATGAGGAGATGACACGCACCACATGTGAATGCGATGAAATTTTAACAGGTGGCATTGTGACAGAACATGAAGTAACAGGTATAAAGAAGCACTTAAAACGACGGAAAGCAAGTGGATATGATGGATTTCAACAAGAACACTTAATGTTTAGGGAACCCGCACGTGTTAAATGTTTTAACTAGTCTATTCAATAAAGAAATAAATGTCGGAAAAATACCTGATGCTTGGAAGTGTAGCCTAATCGTTCCGATATTTAAAGCGGGAACAAAATCGAAAAACTACCCAGACAGTTATAGACCTGTAAGCCTACTGCTATGCTTTTTAAAGGTTTTCGAACATCTGATTCAAACTAGAATTACAGAGCACCTGCTCAATGACAAAATATTTCCAAACACCCAACAGCAAGGTTTTCAAAGGCATTTCGGTTTTATCAATGCATCTTTCAATTTACAGTAAACAATATATCATAACATTGAAATGTACGGTAAAATTTATGTTGCCTTTTTAAATAGTAAGAAAGCCTTCGACACTGCTTGGCGCACAGGTTTCATGCATAAACTATATAGTCTTGGGGTAAAGGAAAAAGCATGGAAAATTATTAATGATTGTCATTTAGATACTAATAGTGCTGTTGTAATTAACCAAACACGATCAAATGTGTTCAAGGTTGTTTAAGGTGTAAGACAAGGCGGTGTTATATCTAGTCTTTTATACTTAGTTTTTATTGATCAATTGCTCATTGTAGCAAACAAATAGGTCTTTATGATAAAAATATTTGTTGCCCAACCCTTGCTGAAGACGTATCTTGTATAGGGACGTCTCCAACTGGTTTACAACGAATGCTTAATGTATGCGAATCATATGCACACAAATGGAGGTTTAGTTTTATCGGTGGTAAATCTTGCATCTTACAATTTTCGCTAAATTCAAGAAAAAATCCTACAAACTTTGAATGAAAAATACAAAATTAGACTATTCCAGTTGCTGATAACTATTCTCATCTTGGTATTGAACTAAAATCAAATCTAAAATATAATGACCATATTGGAAATCCTTGCAGAAAAGGCAAACAAGTGCTATTTACTCAAAAGAAGTCAACCCGATTAGTTGCCTCCGCCTTTATAAATATGTTACAATACCAACTGTATTATATGGGTTTGAATTACTATCGAACATGAACAAATCTGATGTTGATATTCTTGATAAGTTCAACACTTTGCTGTCAAACATCTATTTAATTTAAAGAACTCCACATGGCTCAGAGTATTTTAGGACTCCATCCAATAGAATCGTTTATTGGTAAACGAAAACTTTCTACAGAAACTTTGTTAACTAGAAAACGAATATCAAAAAATAGTTTTCTGACAAGGCTGTTTCTGTACCGATTCCAACCGTACTCAGTATGGATTTGTTCCAGATATATTAAACATTCTATCAAAATATAAACTTGAAACCGTTTTGAACTATTTTTTAAGTGACGGAATATTTCCTTTGAAAGATAAATGAAAACTGATTGCAAACAAAGCAGTCAATAGAATCCAAACCGAACAATGCCATATCCGTATTAACATAGACAATGACTTTCGTAGATTTAAACTGATACATATTGAAATTTCTGTCATGAGGTCCTTACAGGCTGCAAAATCTCCTAGCGAAATTTATACTACTTACTTAGTTTTGAAACTTATTACAGATATTCCGGATTCTAAAAGTGGATACTGTAAACTATGTGAAAGAAACTATTCGGATGTTGATGTGCATGCTTGCTGCAATTGTACAGCAACGCTTGACTTAAAGAACATATTCTGGTCCGTTGTTGTCGAAATTTGTCCTGTAGAACTCTTTGCTGAATTCAGCAAACATGACGAAGTGAATCTTTATCAAGTATTGTTAGGAAAATGTGTACCAGATATCAGTTATGATACCGATCAATTCATTAAGCTGTGCAACACGCATTTTGTTCGATGTTTATCTGCTTATAACAGGAAAATTACATAGTGCATCGTCAGCAAGGAAGTTGAGTTTAACTAAGGACATTGTATAAAGCATCCATTTTTCCCCAATATGAGTAATATATATTTTTATGTTTAGGTATTTGTTACTCACACTTATAACTTTTATAGATTTACTTTTCACTAATATAATGTAATCTTAATTTGATGAAATAAAGACATGAATGAATGAATACTTATTATAATATTATTCATACTTATTTAAGAAACATATGCAGTTCGTTAAAAGGCGATCTTTATTCCTGTAATATAGTGGATAATCCATCCTCTCCCTGTGGCCAACCGGTTTTAACAAAATATAGTTAATAAATAAAACAATATTTTATTAAATAAATGTACAAAAACGTTGAAGCTCATAATAATGTACTGATTATTTTTTAGTTATTGTTGTCGAAAAAATCAGAGAATGAAGATAACATCTATTCTGTTGCTAAAAGTGCAGACAACGTCAATAAAAACAGAGATCCCAATGTACTGCCAAGTAAGTAATGTATATTATGTGCCAAATATATAACTTCATTTAATCATTTTGGAGCAGTCATTAACTAATTACGTTGATATATGAATGTGCGTTTGCTTTAATCTAACTATACAGATATTACAATTATTTATAGTACTTATTCATGTAATTCATTTTCATATATGACTAATTGTAGTGCTTTTTCACGCTACCTAAATGTTTATGTTGTATATGTTCGCTGCATGTATGGTGTAATATATATTTAGTGTTTTGTAAACAAAGAAAGCAATTCATTAAAAACATGTCATAGTCTGTTCAAGGCTATTCCGCTGTTCATTAATACATTATTTGTCACTTTTTTAAGGCCACATTTAAATGCGCATATTCATTGCATATCCAACTGCATCTTATAATCACATTACTTTCAGTGGATAGTACCCGACTGTTTCTAACATCATACCAGAAAGGGCGGACTGATTATATCAATGCAGTTCAAGTACCCGTATGTAAATTAAAATGTAATATTAAAGAAAATGGCCAAACAAATACAATCACAGGTTACAAAATTGAGAGTACACCATATCTAGTTGAAAAGTCATTCTTTTTTGTATTCTAGATATAAAGTTATCTTTTATGAAAGATTAAAATGCATGTAAAGGCTATATTCTTAATTTAGAATTGGGCATATGCTTGTTTTAAGTACAACGTCGTTTGCATAACATACACGCTACGTCTGATATAAAGTTAATTCGGAATCTTTTTAATGAGGTAATTTAATGCAACAATTTGGTTAGGTCAAGGGCTATCATAATAATAATCTGTGCTGACACAGTGATGATAAATAATTTTTGACTAACTACCTTAAACACGAAGATAACAAAATAACCAAGGACACTGTAAAAAGAAAAATAGCAAAGAAAACCGACCGAACAACAAGAGCCAAAAGTCAAGGGACAGTTACAAATCCGGATATAGACAAAACGCAACACAAACACCAAAAACACAAAAAAACAGAAAGAGAGTAACCCGAACCCAATAAAAACCATGGGTGCACTCATGTTCTCCAGACGAGTAAGCAGTGTCTGCCTCTAATTAGACACCCGTCGAGTTACTCATTGTCATGTCTAGGGAAAAGTCAAATCCAGGAATAGGAATCACTACCTATGACTCAGATCGTATTTGAGACACTGATTTCCCATAACGATCAATTAAGTCATGGTGACGACCATAGAACTTCTGGAGAGATAACATCAACCTGGGTGCAACAAACCCTTGTGTGAGTAGTTTAGCAGTCAACAGCAGGGATCGGTCTAGAAAATCGGAATACCGATCGCAGGAAAAAATATAAAAAACAATACACAAATTAAAGTCCAAGACACCTGCAAACTCGAGAATCAATCACAAAATATGAAGCATTTACAGAAGTGGTCCTGACTTGGTGCAAGCATTTCAAAAGAACTGCTGGGGTTAACCAGGTTTTATAGCACGCGAAACATCCCGTGTCCATAACTGTAGGTTGTTAGTTGGTATGCTGATGAAACAGATTGGGTATTATACACCTTTAGTCAGTGATATTGGTATCTTATGATCACAGAAGCACAATCAATGTGTTTAATTAATAAATTGTGAAAACTTGAGGCAATCATTATCTACGCTCGATAATATTTATCAACAAAGAAATCGTATCTATTGTAAAACCTATATCTTTAATTTGGTGACTGTTTACATTCAATTTACCCTATCAAGCTGGAAATTAACGACACCACCAACAAACAAAGGTCGGTCTCTTACTTAGACCTACTTGTAGAAATAGACTCAGGAAAAAAACTATAAACTAGACGCCAAACGTGATGACTTCAACAATACATTTTTACTAGAAAAGGAGCGTGAAATTCTAATCTCACACACGGGTTAAGACGGGGATATCTCAACCGGCTAAAAATAGGTACCAAACTGTCTCATTAGTGAGATATCAGTGTCTCAACTACGATCTGACATTTTTGCTGAGTCATAGGTAGTGTTCATATTCTAGATTTGATTTTCCCCCTAGACATGACAATGAGTAACTCGACAGGTGTCTAATTATAAGCAGGCACTGCTTACTAGTCTGGAGCACATGAGTGAACCCATAGGTTTTATCGGGTTAGGGTTACTCTCTTTGGGTTTTTTTTGGTTTTTGTAATGCGTTTGATTATATCCGAATTTGTAACTGTCCCTTGACTTTTGGCTCTTTCTTTTCGGTCTGTTTTCTTTGCTATTTTCTTATTTAAGGCGTGGACGAGAAGGTATTGCTTGTGACCTTGGCTTATATGTCAATCATGAAGAAATAGGTGACGTGTGCAAAAATCAGTATGTTCAATGCAAGATCTTGCATACACAATCTTTAAAAAATTGAGAAATATAGACACCCTAAGCAGGAATTGTACTACACTTGTGAGGAAAATTAACTTTGAAATTAAAATCGTCTCGTTTGTGTACTCGTTCGTCTCGTCTTCTATTTTCTTGTCTTTACTAAGACATAAGTAGTTCTTTAGAATCCACATATGATTGATGTTACTACGCAAATAAACAGTTGTATAGTGTTTTTGTTGTCCTTCTTTCAATGCAGACAATATCTCAGTTAACTTATTGGTATAGCAAGTACATGAGCCGGCTATGCACTTTTTCCTGTAAGATTTTAAAAACTTTTCGATTTCAATACACGTATGAGAAGTTTTGTTCATTATTGTCAGGAATATTAAAAAAAGTCATTGAGGACTTGTGTTTAGCCAGGATTTTATCTTTGTCAAATGTTGTACATTTGTACATGGAATTACCTCGATTATCCTTAATGCCAAGCTCTATAATTAGACATTCGTAGTAATGCTACTTATATGCAAACACAATGGTGTTAGAAGCCTTGTCTGTAGGGACAACAGCATATCTGTAATGAAGGGAATTGATAGCTTCCTTGTCTATGAATAATGTTCTATTCAAGCATTAATACAATATTTGTTTGTTCCACGTTTTACCCAAGGCCTTAATGTCGTTACCAATTTGGACAATGGATCTAGTTCTAGATAGGTTTTGTTTCCGTTCGCACTTAACCCAGTCCTGGCATCGTCTTCGACTGCATCCAATATATGTTTGTAGTATAAATGCCAGACTTAGTTTTCTCAATTAAGTACCACGAGAAATAATGTTTCTAAGATTCCATTCAGCCACCGATATTCCTTTTGTATAAATACTCAGTTGGTATTATTAATACTGATGTACGTGCATCATTTTTGTGATGGTATAAGTTATTTTGCATTGGATGATATAAATGTTTTCGAAATGTAAAGGCATATGTTTTTACATTATAATTTAATTATTAAAGTTACATGATGAATTAGTCATGTGTTTAAAAGAGTTTCCGCCGGAAACCTCCGACCATGATGATAATGTAACAATTGTTGGATCTAAGACGTTAATTATAATTAAAAATACTGTGTTGGGATGCCAACACAGAAGTCGCACAAAATCCACATGGACAGTAATGCGTTCCACTCAATACATTAAAAGGTACTTACACATCAAATATCATTAACATCGGACAATGTTGTTCTCCAGATCTGAAAATTATACACATTTTTGCCACCATTTTGAAACGCACGTTCTAAAAACATTTCCGAATGTAGAATTTCAATCGGGACACTGCACTCTAAGCGCAGCACATTATATGTCATCGAGTGGCGACCATTATCAAAATTCTGACTATTGACTGCAACCCTCTATATGTCGATCTACAACTGTTTTAAGTTTCATGTTATTATATGACGGCGTCTCTGAGAAATGTGTTCGACAATTTCACTATCTAAAGTGGAAACCGAAATAATAATAATAATAATTAAAAATAAAATGTTGGGATGCCAACAAAGAAGTCGCCCAAAATCTCTATGGATAGTATTGCGTTCCACTCAGGACATTCAAATGAACATACATTGTCATAAAAATCCGACAATGTTGAAAATTTGACGGGATTGTGGCGCCATATTGAAACCTGCGGTAAAAAAAATCCGAATGTGGATTTCAACTCGGGACACTTTAATCCCCCTCCACACCAAATTTTGTTGCATTTGGAGAGCGTTAAATGTTAGAGAGATCCCATAACCCATAACGTTGAAAATTATAGTTTTTGGCCACCATTTTGAAACGCGACGTTGGAAAACAATTTAAAAGATAGCGTTTCACTCGAAATACTAAAATCTACCTCCATACCAAACTTCATTGAAATTGGACCACGGGAAAAATTTTTGCCATTTTTTGGTAAGTGTCGTCAAGTGGCGACCATTTTAAATGGCGGTCATTATCGAAATTGTTACTATTGACTGCACCCCTCAATATGTTGATCTACAACTGTGCAAAGTTTCATTTTATTATATTAAGGCGTTTCTGAGAAGTATGTGGGACAAGTTCACCATCTAGAAATCGTGGAAAAAAGAAATAAAAATAAAAATAAAAATAAAATAATAATAAACGTTTTGGGCAACTTAATAATGATTAGAAACGGTGCAAAAACAATGAGTCGCCAAAACTTCGTTTTGGGCGACTTAAAAAGAAACGGTGCAAACACATCGCCAAAAAAAGTCGCCAAAACTCTGTTTGGGTCGACTTAATTATTAAAGATGTTATTCAATACAGTTTTATTCTGCTCTTTCGTTTAAATCAACCAATTAAACTACACTTTTATCGTTTATCAATATTTAAACTGTAGCAATATTGTAGCTATAAGTGAGACTTGTATTTTATAACATTGTAACATGCACACATGTATTACTATGGCCTATATTCTACTAGTACTGGTATAAAATGACTGACACGCACGTTTTATCTTAACGCCACTTATTATTGACGCTAAGCTAAACATATTTAAGGCCAAAAAGGATGTCAGATCTTTAATAGCATGGATATCACTAACTCAAAAGGTAATGTCAAATCCACCATGTTATCTTAAACTTTATTTTGTTTTTTAATCTTTCAGTCTTACACCAGATTTATTGGATACATCACAACACAGTTACCGTTGCCTGATACCAAGATTGACTTCTGGACAATGATCAGAGATCACAATTCTGCAACCATTATTTTACTTCTAAATGATCTCATCGAGGTAATGTATGGATCCAAAAGTAGTATAGACATCAATGAACGTCACAGATAGGTGCTAATTTAATATAATATAAAGTTAACATGCGGCATACATGTACGTCTGTGATAGTTCTTATACTAACTGATATCTAGTCGCCAGTGAGTGTCGTAATTAGGTGCAGATTTAGAATAGTTGTCTGCAACTTGGCTCGTGTATGTCTAACAAATAAAAGCTCTTGATAATTAACGATAACGAAACATGATTTTGATAAAACAAAAAGATAATTCATATCGATTAATAACATACTTGAAAGGTGTCCGGAGCAGTAGGGTTTACTACTGGACTTTATAGTTCTTTTGGTTTGCTCGGTCGAAGTTTTTACCTGTCCTTTGAATTGGTTGTATTCGTTGGTAGGCACAAATAAAGAAAGGTGTTTGAGGTCAGATGGCTCATTTGAGATACACATTTATGACCAAATGTAAAACTAAACACAGTTTATATATGTTTGTTCATGTTAAGTTTCATTTCATCAAGCATAAAGTATATTTTTTTCTTTTTTATGATACTGTTGCAATATTCGAAAATGGTAAGTTTTAAAGCTCTTGGTAAAAAAGCATCAGATAAAGATCTTGTTGTTTATATATTTACAAATAGATTGCTTAAACGTGATTAACCCCACCTACTACTACACACACAAACGCACATCACGACTGTTAAACGTATCTAGTTAAAAATGTTACTTTTAGGCAGACATGGTGCATACAGTTTCTACTGATACGTTTACTTGCGGACCATTCAGTGTTCAAATTAAACGACGAGACAAAGGAGAGCCTGATATAACACAGGCAACACTGATTATACACAGGAAGGTACATATATGACGGAATATTATCTTGAATATATTCACATTTGTGTTAAAGCTTCAGTCACACTACACCGTATAGCGTTAACGGACGTCCAACGCATAACAAAATTTTCAATCCGTCCATGTCCGTGCGCATGCGTTTCTTTTCCGTTTATCATGCGGCGTTTGCGCTTCTTGTGCGGTGATATCCGTTCCGTTCGGTGGAAAGTTTTGAACATGTTCAAAATTTGGAACGTACAGCACCGGATAAAGTTGTCCGTCAGATGTACGGTAACCATGCAATGGTATGCGTTTTGTTCGTTACTCGTACGTTCCTTATTCTGTACTTGTCCGGTTCGAGTCCGTTCTTTCCCGGTGGACCTGATTTACGGCCGGACTACTAACGGACATGCAGCGGATGTAACGTAAGTGTACGTTTTGTACAAATCCGTTACTAGTACGTTGAAGTCCGTTAACTGTACGTCGTTCATCCGGTATATGTGCGTTGATCGTTCGGTCATTGTGCGTTTTGCACGTTTTATGCGCCCCGTACGGCGATCATGAGAGCAGCAGCGGGAAATGCTTTTCATCACCGGATAACTTTCAGCCGCATTTTTATTTGCGTTTGGTGTCTGTACACGCTATGCGGTGTAGTGTGACTGCACCTTAATACATTATATATCTTGATATGGTATTTGTTTTGTGATATCTGTTTAGTGGTTGAGGGTTTCTGTTTTGACTTTAATAATATTGATGTCAACTTGATCGATTAGCTTTCTGTATGTTATTTATCTTCTTACTTTGATATATTTGTTTCCTTTGATTGTTGTTCCTTTTTTTTTGAAGAGATTTCAATATATTATTTGTTGTTCACTTGATTGTGTGCTAAATATTTATTTATAAACACCAACAAATTCATTGCAAAAATCAATTGTCATCAAAAGTAATTTACTATGCTATACGTTTCATTTGATCATGAATGGCATTTAAAACTGCAGTAATAAATCACTAAGGTTCCAACATGTAATACGAAATCCGGCAAATGCCAGCGACAAATAACCATATTTTTCTGTTTTCTATATTTGTTATTGGAATAAGTAGTGCATATGCCCATATACGAAAGTACATTAAAGGATGCTTTATGTTTTCGTAATATTCATTACACACATATGGTATCCACAAATAAACACACTTATGTAATGTAATAATAGGAAAATAATCCACGAGAAGTAGAGTTGTTCCAAATTGTATGCCGTGATTTGCCTGATGCCAAGGTTTTATGTCGACTGATAGATTTGATCTTTACACGGATCAGCATGTCTAATGATCCAGTGACAGTTGTCAGTAGGTAAGCTTTATTATTTAATGATCCATGGACTGTTGTTAGTAGGTAAGCTAGCATGTTTATGATTCAGTGGTTGTTGTAAGTAGGTAAGCTGACATGTCTAACAATCCAGTGACAGTCCGTAGGTGAGCTATAATGTATAGGGTTAAGGGACAGTTGTCAGAAGCTAAGTTAGCACGTCTGATAATTCAGTAACATTTGTAAGTAGGTAAGCTAGAATTTAGAAGGATATATCGACATTTTTCAGAAGGAAAGCTATCATGTTAAATGCCTATCACGTTATCCAATTACAGTCTTATGTAGGTTATCTGGGATGATCAAATTACAGTTGTCTGTTGGTAAGCTAGCCTAATGTAATATTCCAGTAACAGTTTTACAGGTAGGCTAGCATGTCTAATGATACCGTTACAGTTGTTTGTTTGAAAGCTGGCATATTTCATAATTACGTTACAGTTGTCAGAGGTAAGCTAACTGGTTTAATGACTTAGAGACAGTTGTCAGTAGGTAGGCTGGCATTTCAAATAAACCAGTGACAGTTGTTCGTATCTTGTCTTATAAACCAGCAAGTTATCAGTAAGTAAGCCTGCATATTTAATTATCCCTGGAGAGTTGATTTTACGAATTCTAGCATGTCTAACGACCCAGAACATTTTTAGTAGCTAGAATGCCTAATGATCCTGTCAAGCTAGAATGTCAAACGATCTAGTAACAGTGTCAGATGTTAAGATAGCATATCTAATGATCCAGTCAAGCTAGAATATCTAACGAACCAGTAACTGTTGCCAGTACTTTAGCTATCAAGCCTAATGATCGAGCAAAGCAACAGTTTTCAGTAAGTAAGCTAGCATGACCAATAATTCAGCAACACTGGTCTGCACGTATATTAACCTTGCCTTATGATCGTATTAGTTGTTATTTGGTAAGCTTATATGATACCTACATAACATTTTGTGAATCAGTGTACAATATTCGAAAGAAATGACATTCAAAAACCATAATACAAATAAATTATTCTTTTTTAACTTTGGTTGGAAATATATTGACGATCTCCAGAAATATTGCCGATGTTCAACAATTTACTAATTCTTTGTCTGTCTTTTCAAAGTGACGGGGCAAAAAATTGTGGTTTATTTTGTGCATTCGCAAATGCAGTTTCTAGTATGAAGATTGATGAGAAGGCCGACATATTCCAACTAGCAAGACTTCTGTTGTTACGTCGACACGAATTTTTCAAACATTTTGTAAATATAGTTTTATGTAAACGTTATTTGCTTTTCCCAAATAATTATAATTTGTTGTAAAACATGGTTACAATGGAACGTTCAACAAATATTAATCAAATTTTAAACACATTAAGTGTTGATTTTTCAGGATTATATCTGAGGAGAGCAGTTTTGTTTGATAATGACATAAACCAGGTCATTTTAAACTTTTAAAACAATTTAAATCCAGCTTTAATTACAGGAGGAATACCGACTGTGTCATGAAGCTCTACATGTTTACTTAGAATCAGCTAACATCTACGCCAACTTTTGATGAATCAATACAGACACACAATGTTTATGTAAAGTACACATTGCTTTGTTATACTCCGGTTAGTATTACAGACAACGTTTAAACCATTGGTTATACGTATATTAATCATAATAATATTTAGTTGCTAATTGGTTCTGTGTCAAGTTACATACACGCTATAACTATTTGAAAACCTTGATGTTATAAAGTTTCAATCAAACGTATTTAACTTGAATTAAAAAACGGAATGTTTGAATGTGTTTTCTCAATACTTTTGTATAATTTGTATATAATACACCAATCTCTGTGGTTTGTTTGTTTACCTTTGCATTTATTTATTCGTTTGTTTAAATATTGTTGTTTTGTTTGAATGTTAGCTAATGCCACTTTCAACACCTTTAGGTTGCAATGTTTCAATATTTTAATACAGTAATCTCCATCTTTATTCAAAAAGACCATAGCTGGTTTTAATGATTTTTTTTTAGATTTATTGTCAAACATTGTAAACTTGAACCGAATTTCATTTATATTTTTTCTGGATTTCAAAGACCAACGAGCATACAGCCAACCTGGAAAAACCTAGAGAAACCCATTTCCGGCCAAACAGTTTATATTTGAAACTTACCACGTCAACCCTCATAATTGATTGGTTATTTTGTTTTTGTATCAAGTTTGATTTACAAAAGCCTTTTTATTATGAAACTAGCCAGCAAACATCCTGAACTGCAATGTGACAATTCAATGTTTGAATGTATTTGTGTACTTTATATATATAAATATATATTTAAACATTAAATATATACAAAATATATACTTTTAATCATACTTGATGAACATTACAGATAGGTCGCTGCTAGATGTTTACATTTTACTGTGATTGACAGGCTCCTCGGAAGATTTAGGATGAGTCTCTAGTTTTATTTTAAAGGTTCGGACGGCCGCTAAAAAATTTTAGGAAAAAAGGAAAGCATTTTATTTAAATACGTCTTACGGTCCCTACAGAGCATAAGGAACATTTGTAGCCGCACAATTTTATTTTAATTATTCTAACAACCCTTAGGAAATTTTAAGAAGACAGGACAAGGAGTCTTAAGAATTGCTTCAAAACAATTTAAGGAGGTTTTAGTAGCACACGTAGCGAAATCATTCGGTTGATATTTGGACGAAAGCTTAAGAAATAACAAGCATTCTTTGTTTTTGTTTTAATGAAGCATAAAAATCTCCTGGGGAGTTTTATACGCAAGGGGTCACTTTTATTGATTTAATGAAGTGTTTTCAGGAACACATGTAGCATAATCATTTCGTTTTAACGATTTAATTATTCAGACGGCCTGCTAGTATCTTTAAAGCACATGTTGCTAAAAGATTCGTAATAATAATTATAACGGACTCTTAGTAATTAAGAGTTCTGGTTTTTCTGGGCTTCATTGAGTTTCAGGAACATAAAACATTAAGTTTGTTTAATAAATCTTAATGTTCCCTTTGAGTTCTAATAACACTAGAAGTCTTCGGAGGTTTTGTTTCCTGTGCACCTAGGGAGTTTGCGGAACACAGAGATTGTTTTGTTTTTAATGAATCTCCATAACATGCCATGAGTAATATATTAATAAGAATTTTATTTTGATTAGGATATTAAACTTGCTTCTTTACTTCAATAAAAGTTAAAAAGAAAACTGCCTTGAAAATTATATAATGCAAGGAGGTAAAATGAAGGAAGCGCCTGAACGACCAATATACCAGACTGACACTGCGATATCAGCAACACTCGTGGTCTATTTTAATCCTTACCAGCAGTCGATCCTATCTCACCAGATACCTAATAATACCACTATTGCCTGCTCATAATAGTAGAATTGTTTTTTTTTATTTTGATTTTGATTTCATTAAACACTTATGTTAAACTTTAAGTTTAAAATACAAAGTACATTTATTTAAAATAGTGGTCATTTTAATCATCACAAATTACATCGTCTTATTTGATAATTTGAATATCAACGTAAACGGTCAAACAAAGACAATGTTTTACTTGCAAACAAAAAACAAATCAGATAATTATCGATTAAAAGTGTTTTTACATAACCTTCAACGGTGTTGTTTTAGTTTTTTACATTGTCGCGTTATTATTGGGATCAAATTTATCAAATGTTATATATTCTGATTGACAACATATTTATCTTCTCTTGCGTAGTTAAATCTTTTAACCTTGGTATCTCTGATGCCATTTTATTTGCAGCCACTGGGTCGATGCCTCTCCTGGCCGTCTGTTAGTCCCCGAATGTATCGCCAGTCAGTCCAATAGTCACACTTATCATTGATTCTTTCAGTGATATAGTTATTGTCTAAATCTGTTGCGATAAATAAAAACTAGTTGTAAGGTTTTCCGAGATGTAGATAGCCTTATTCGAATTTAGTAAAACATTTTGAAATTTTGGTGATAAAATCTCTACAACATCTTGACATTTGGATTTTAAATATTGTTTGTGTTTTAGCGCAAATAATGCGTCTTGATTAGACGACAAGCGCGTTTCAGATACTTCAGTAATCGGTCATTTCAGGCTACAGAAACAACAGACAATTGGAATTTATATGTTTGAAACACAAGTAGCCAACGGGATGATATTATGGAATTTGTATCGAATCATGTTACACACACACTAAAATAATAAACACAAATGTTGAATTATCCAGAATTGTTGACTAGGTTTAAGACAGGGATTAGTTTTATTACTAAAGAATTTAGTAATAGTTAGACGTCCCATCGAAGGGTATTTCTAGAGTTTTAATTGATTCTTTGTTTGATTGGTACGCGTTATTGGTGCGGGAAGCTGGCGTTCTTGGTGAACCACGAAATTCCTACAGAAAAATTGGTAATCCTTGTGTATTGCATTTGGAGAACAGCACGTTTTGCCTAAATGGACTCTGATATCAGATCTTATCATTGCAGCAGACTTCTAACTGCCTAGACCGTTTGGCCACATAACTGTTGTCGTAACACATGTACATGCATGCATTTTATTTAAATGACAGTATGGACAATAACAGAATGAACAAATATTACAATCAAATCTCCTTATTTTTTTGTAATTTCACTGTTTCTTATCTTGTTTCATAGTAGTTATTTTCTGTTCTCGTTTCATTGTTGATTCATTATTTTGCCGTGAAAAGAGTAAAGTTCATCTCCTCCCAAGTAATGATTTAGAGTCCACGTCCGATGTAGCAGCGTAGGTGGATTCAGGACATCTGAATTTGAAATATTTACTTGTTTCTCTATTTGTCATTAATTTTGTTGATGCGTTTAGATTTTTAGTGATTAAATGACTAATTGTCACAAACCACCAAAATAGTATTTCTGTTCTTGTCTTTAAAAAAATATTTCGCTTTCAATTTCTCCATAGGTTAAATCATATCCAGACGATTTTACATTCAGTTAATATAATTACTATGACATAAATCTTCATTCAAAATAATTTCATAACGGAAAAGAAAATCTTTCATTGTAGAGTTAATAATATTGTTTAAATATTCTTTTTTTACTTTAATGTACTATGTATCTTTCTTTGCACCAGAATAAACGCCAATAATTTTACTGTAGTTCTTAATACATTTTTTGCGAACGACGGGTTATGTTACACGAGTGATAGAAATTTTGTTTTTAGCGAGTAAAGCGAAACGGAACGGACAAGACGAGATATCAATTACGCGTGGAAAATCACATGGACTTTCTAAAAATCGGATGAAAGTACCTATTTCGTCAATAATTCAAGAACTATGGTCAACGGCAGTCACCATGACTTATTTATAGTAGGAAATTTATCAGATTGCATAGTAATAGGTAGTATTTTCTATTTCTGGATTTGACATTCCTACATTAGCTCATAACCGAGGTACGCCTGCATACACCATTCATTTTTACCTTAAAGCCAAGTTTTGTCGTAGGCCATCAATAAGCTCATATCTATATAGGCCTTTATGTACCCTACATTTCTATGTGGGAGTCAAAAACTCGATAACTGTCTCACATTATGGCATTTGACTCTCAAAGACCTTGACCCACACTCAGTGAAACCCAGCTCCGTGATATAAAAATTAAACGAATGAAAAGGTTGACTGCCTCTAAACAAACGTCTACCCGATGAAATTGAAAACAAGGAAATCTAAAAATAACTGTTTACATTTGTATTAGATAACATTATTAACTCGTTTTAAATAGTATTGAGTATTTCATAGAAAAATTGATATAATGCTTATTGTATCATTTTTAACAAGTCACTATGGGAAAAATTAATCGTTACAGCTCCAGGTTATAATGAGGCGATGTACCTTACACTTGTCGATTTTCTGTAAGTCTTAAAGTAAGGATTTTCCTTGCTCATCCACGGAAATGTTTTTTGTTTGTTTGTTTGAATGGGCTTCACATAACATTAATCAATTTTGCAATGATATCATGTCATTTTTTTTCTTCGACTGGAAAACTGGCAAACCTTTTCAATAAGTGTTGGAATCGAACACACTGAACCAGAAGTAATGCTCGAGCCCTACCGTTCTCTAAAATATATTATACCCTCCTATTCTATTGATGGATAAAACTATCGTTAGATTTAATTGTAATGCTGTGACTTGACTTTGCTTCAAAACATATTTTTACTTCGTATTCAATATAAATGTAATATTGTATGACGGATAAAAATTCAGCACACAGGTAAACAGTTAAAATAATATTAAAGGTAAATTCAAACCTCGGTCAAAATCCGATTTGACATAGGGGTTTGTGAAAGGAAATTCGAAACCCAGGTTGGTTACCTTTACAAATACATGTTTGTTGAACTCATGCTAAACTTTTGAGATGAGGAATTTTTCCGCGTTTCGACATTTCAACGAATCCAGTGAATATGTATAGTATGTTAATAATATCTCACGAACTTACAAGGTATACATTGGTTAAATATAATGGGTTTATCAATAACTTTAAGACCACATAAAAAAAGATACGTCAGAATTTGTCGACCCCCAAACAAAATGGTCTGTGGGAAACAAGGTATTTATCCATATGATATTACAGTGAAAATATGACTGATATCATTTTGGTGCCAATTACAAAGAGTGGATTGCTAAGTACCATTCTCAGTAGACATGTAAACTTAAAAAATAAGGAATTCCGTTTTAAATGGGTGTCAAAACGCAAGTAATTGCTATCGATTTTTGTACAAAAACAACCTTGCGCAGAAAACCAGGTTATTCAGAGATGATTATTTGACATTAAAAACTGTTCAAGGGGGAATCTACTTGCTATTTATAAAAGATTTCAGCTTAAAAAAATATTGCAGGCGATTATCTGAGATTGGACGTTGCATATATCAAAGCTACAAACTGCTAACTGCTAACATTGAATCGAAACCGGTCGTTGGTATAATATTTCGAGAGCAGAACTAATTTTGCAAATTGTAATATGGTTAATAAGGGACGGATTTTCACACTAATGAAATTGTTTCTAAACAAGGGCATAATACAAACTCAGGTACTATTATATATAACCTACGCATCTTTAATGACGCTTTATCTAAATGTTAAAAAATGGGTGCATTTCTTTCACTGTATTAATCTATGAACAAATACATCTCATTTTATAAAAAAACTACATAATATTGTAAATTTGCATAAGGCCTACGATTAACGCTACTTTCAGCATTTTTTAGCTATATCATGGCGTCCCAGTTTTTATTGGGGAAGGAAGCTGGAGTACCTGGAGAAAACCCCTCACATTCAGTAGGAAAACTTGCAATCCTTGTAAATTATGATATGAGTCGACCGTACCCAATCCGCAGCGGTAATGGAACCTGCAATCTCAGTGTCATCAAAGATACTAAGGTTAGATGAATTTTACAACGCCAGACTCGTGCTTCGTCAAAAAAATAATAATTGGTGCTCAAACAATAACGATATCTAAAATCCAAATAGTCAAGACTTTGTAGAGAGTTTTATCGCACTGCAAAGCATTATATTAAACTTTTAATATTCACACTGGAAAAAGAAAATCCCGTAGTATTTAAATTATTTTCGCAATTTCATAACAGTAAATTTAGACAATGGATGTATCACTGAAAAAATCAAGGATATACTTTGCAGCAATTAGAAAATTGGAAATAAGGTGTGATGGCTCTTCAAGACTGAAAACAACGACTGGGGAACGCCTATTATTTTTGCTGGCTTCACATATTGATGGACCACACTGATATGAAGACCATGACCCCTCAAAAACAAGAGAAAAAAAGAACTTATTTAAATTTAAAGTAAAAATATTGTATTTTTCAATTAAAGTACTTTATTTATGATCAAAACAGTTAAATGTCTCAGATTAAAAAAGGTTTATCGTTATAAAGTACCAAAATAAGCAAATATATTGCTCATTTTTCTTTACTGTTTTGTAAACATATCATTTATTGCCTTCATTCGTTTTATTGAAAACTTTATATAAAATTTTATTAGTCGCTATAAATATCTTGAAAGGTCTTTATGGTCTACAAACACGCTACCCGCTATTAATAGTTTTAACACATGTATCTCTACACTTCAACCTGGCATTATATCTCTATGTAATATTAATTCTCTATTAGCCCATACACGTGTATTCCGTACATAAATTTTAATAACATTGCCAATTATATTGACTTGGCGAAGCGTGAAATATTCATTGTATCTTAACTAAGGGGCAGTTTTAATATCTTTGGTACGTATTTTATGTTTTCAATCTGCTGTAATTTATCGATAAAGGTAAGTTTGTTGATTTGTTAAGACCTCAATAAGAAGTTTGGTCATGTAAGTATTTCAAACTATTAAAGTGCACATTAGTTACACACACTGTGATTTGTAACATGAGTTGTTTATACTACATGTATATGTTATGTAAAGTACTTTTTTCGGTACCTTAACTATAAATATGGTGATAATGAACTTAAAAGTACGGCATCAATCAGATAACCGTCCATTGTTCAATACTCCGTACTCATGGCCGGTGTACTGAACATGTGTTGCTTAGCATATTTTTTTAATGAATGCCACACTTTTTATAATGGAGTTTTTATTTGATTTAATGCTTACAGTTTTCAACAGGCATTCTTAATAGGGTTTCTGTCGCGTAGATGGTGAAATATATTGTTTAGATAAAACTAAACCTAATATTGTCATAACTTTTTCCTAAGTTAGCATAAGCTTACTTACGAATAACAATCATGATAACGTTTTTCAAAATAAAATTAATTGCATACTTCTTTACGTACTACATCCCGTACGTTAACAGTATCGAATGTTATTCAACTCGTGCATCCGATACCGCTAAACCTTATTTAAAATGTGTATAAATACATGTAACATGCCATATATATGGTGTACCACGCATTATTTACTACGATCAATTTACCTCTTTAGTATACTTCATTGTATTGGTCGACTCCAGATATAGTAAGTTACAAGTCAGAGCAAATTTTAAATTAAATTGTTCTTTTTCTCATGAATATTCGCTTTTCAGTTTTCTGTTTAAGTTTTTGTTTATTTATATTGGTTTATTATAATTCTATTATGGCTTTGTATCTCATGCTTTTAAATTTGGACGAACAATAAGTGAGTAATTTTGAGCAAAAATATGACTGAAATTGTTTATCTATTTTTTTTTAAAAGAATAAATGATTCCAAACCTAAAGTATCTTTATCGAATATGAGGTCAATATCACTTTCCTATTGATTGTTCTGAAACTGACCATAAATTTACCAAATGTTTGCAAACTCTCTATCTTTATGCATTATGTCCAGGTGTTGAATACATGTGCAATGATTCGATTGATTCTTTCTGACATGACTAAACTATATTTGTGCCAATACTACATGTACATACATTCTTTGTAATTTCATGATACAGTGCTTCAATTACAAGAGTGTTTCATATGTATCTCAGCTGTATCATATAGGTAGTGTTGTATTCAATTAACCACATTATCCATGGACAACACATTCTTTATATAAAATTTCATAATGTAAAGACCTTTAACCAATATTGCATTCAAAGATTTAAAAAATATAATTTTAAAAGTCGTGAGAAAGGCTAACATATAAGCGTCATATGCATATCGATTTGTGCTAATTTAAACCTATAATATATATATCTAAAGAATCGTTTCATTTATATGTTATTCAGGGGTTTTTGGCAAGGGTTTTTAAAATTACAAAGGCTGATCTTCTTCCGTATTCCAAGTCGAGGCAGAGCATAAGTTCACATCTGTAATGAACTATAAATTAACAGTACAGGTAGGGAAGTTAATTTTCACCATAAAGTATGTTCGGTCGGTTTTCTTGCAATGTTCGTTCTACGAAATGTAAACATGCTTCCATTCAGTATATGGCTACATTAGTTTTTTACGAATATTTGTTTTTAGATATTTCTTAAAATTTGTGTCTAATCTGTCATATCCATCGACGGTATGTAAATTCAGGGTGTATTGGCTGATATTCAGATACACTAACCTAGACTATGTTGCATATTTGATGAACGAATCTTTGTTTGCGACAACAAGTTTTAACGCCACTTTCTTCAATTTTCTGTTTATCAGATTGTTTTTGTGTGAAGGGACGTCTCTGTTAAACACACCAGACCTTCTTTAGGGAATCCTTTTTCACTGGAGCTACAGTCGAACGGAACACATCTTGTCAGTAGTGAGGATTGAAATAGTGTTATCCTATTTTAATGTTAAACTTGCCTTGACAATTCCGATACAATTTGATATGTCATCACTATTAATGTCTAATTTGAAACAATTTTCCTTTTCAATTTTTTTAGAGTTATTCATATGATCTTAGTTTGTGTCCTATTTCATCATAGACACTATTTGAGATATTATTTATCCAAACCTTGACAAAATTATCTTTAAATGTCTTTAAGTTAACAGTCATGATTAAACCCAGTTGTATCTAAAAGTAGTACAATGTCTGTTAAAACAAAGTGATATATTTTTAACATTTGAATGGTAGATATTAGTAATTAAACTATTTGATATTGAATTAATATCATAATGACTAAAGCCAACAGAGAGTTTATTGCACCTGCTGAACAAGAAAGCATACCGTTCCCTAAAGGCTGCATTATTTCAGTATGTTTTGCTAACTCCTAACATTGACAAAACCTGACTTGCACCATTGTGCATTGGTATATACAAATATCTTGAGATTTCTTGATTAGTTATATATATATATATATATATATATATATATATATATATATTATATACTCGTTCTTTCAGCAAAGAATCTAAACAAATAATTACACGACAGCAAAGAAGTGAAGGTTTGACACATGCATTAAACACTTTGACAGTAATTGTAATATTTAGTCTATTTAAAAAAAGGTTTTATACAAAGTTAGGCTGTTCTTACCGTAGTATATAAATACTCGTTTGCGTTGTAAAGCTAACCTGGTACTTGAATAATATACTTGTATTTATCAGTAATTACTCTTATTTGTTTTTTTAACCATTTGTGTTTATTAATCTTCGAGATTTGTTAAAAATCACTACTCTAGATTTCTCAATATTTACAGGTAAATTCTATGTCGTACTGTTTTAAGTTCCAATTTTTGTTTGATATGTTTATCCCGTTAACTACATGGATCATTATCTATATAATTATGATAGTCATGATTGTTAAGTGCATATAAATACCCCATTATCACCATTTCTCCCATCATACTACACTTTGAAACAATCTATCCAGTTTTTGAAAAACGTTTTATCACAAGTAGTGTTCTGAGTACATGAGGAATATTTTTGACAAATTTAAACAAAACAAAAATATATATCGTTTTAAAAATGTAACTATCAATATAGAGGTAGTTTCAAGCCCACACACTAGGTTTGTAAGATTCTTTTTGTCGGCAATTAATGAGAGATTCATAACCTTCATATTCAAAACATCCTTTGTATTTGTATTTTTTTCTCATAGACACACCATATCAAAATTTAATTTATTAGCATCTAATTTATAAACTGCTTGATAACTGTGTTTCATTCTGTTAATTGACATATATAATTTTTTGACACATGAATAAATATTTTTAGGGAGCATGTTAGCAAATTGACAAAGCAAATACAAATAAAGTGATATTTTTAGCATGGTTTAATTCCTCATACATTTATATGTAACCAAACATGCATATATTATAACTTTTATTTGATCTTATGCGATGCAGCTGTCTTGTATGTTTGTTCGATTGACAATTTAATAATCATAATGGTGTTTATCACATACATTTAAATTACCTAATATGGAGTAGGCGTAGCCAAAATACGATCACAAACAATTTAGTCATTTATTAAGTTTTTCTTTTAATTTTTGCGATTTCACTATTTTAATGTCATGTATCAATGTAAAGCATCAACAAGAAGTAACTATAAGTAAAAAATGTATATATTAGATATACAATAATTTTGGTAAGATGCATATGCCTGTATGTCATACAGAACCTAAAACATTTTTGGACAGACTGCCCTGCCTCCTCCATTTTCTGTTCTATGAGTTCTATGGTTCAAATTTTCAACTTCCCGTTCATCGGACAGCAACATTCCATCAGCACCAACGTATGGTGTGTACAATTAACAACTTATACGTTATTCTAGATTCTGCGATCGGTATTCCGATTTTATATACCGAGCACTGCTGTTGACTGCTAAACTACTCAAACAAGGTTTTGTTGTACATAGGTTGATGTTATCTATTCAGAAGTTCTCTGGTCGTCACCATTACTTAATTGATCGTTATTGGAAATCGGTGTCTCAAATACAATCTGACAATTCCGCGGAGTTAAAGATAGTGTTTCATATTCCTGATTTGACTTTTCCCTAGAAATGATATTGAGTAGCTCGACTAGTGTCTAATTAAAGGATGGAACTGATTACTCGTATGGAACATGAGTGCAACCATGGCTTTTTCGGGGGGTTCGAGTACTCTCTTTCTGTTTTTTGTGTTTTTGGTTTTGTGCTACGCTTGTCTTTATCCGGATTTGTAACTGTCCATTGACTTTCGATTCTTGTTGTTCGGTCGGGTTTCTCTGCTATGTTTCTTATGTTGGCGGGCATATTGTGCCTTTTGTGGATATTCATATTATAAGTATTACAGTTTAAGTTGACTTGTTCTAGTTTGTTAGTTCTATTGTGTTTTTAAATAACGCATATATCGGTCTTTATTGCATTTTATTGAACACTGGACCTGTTACTAGTGTTACTGTGTAGATCTATGGAACCGAAGTATAACTCTAATATTTTTAAATAAATAAGAACGAAAACAGCTTGCAAGTAAACTTTTGTTTACAAATACTATTTTAATTGCAATAGGACTTTAAATTTTTATTGATAATGTTCACACCACATTTAATACTTGGCGTTACTTCCAAACCACCTATAACAGTGCCTTGAAATTCCAGTGGTCCCGCGACGTCTTTCTGTGTAAAGGTGACGTCAAATTGTATGACGTTTTTGTTGTTTTTTTAAATAGAAAAATATATTTTTTTATGTAAAATCTACTTTAAGTCTACCTTTTAAAATTAATTTTAGTGATCTTCTTCATTCACTTTGTGACAGTTTTCTGATGATATCAACTTCCGGACGAAAACAATCAATATCACCAAGCAGATTTTGATCACGTAGTCTGAAACATTAAACATTGAAAAATCATATTGTACGCCAAATATACTTGCTGCGTCTGATTAGCATCTAATTACGTTAGTTTTACATGTAAATTTAGATTATTTATTTAAAATGCTTTTGGATTAAAATATTTGTCTTTTTTCAGATATGACGTGGACCATTGTTGTTATTATTTTTGGCATTTCCCAAGTGGCAATAGTGCAATGTTGTGACAATGAAACAATGATTACATGTCCTAGACAAAATATGACATGTGCAAGAACGATTTGTTTGTGTAGATCAAGAGCTCCGGCACAATATTATTATCACATGTACATTCTGTGCTTAAATGTATTGGATGAGATCCTTCCAGATTTACCAAACACAGCTGTTAGTATGTAAGTTAAAATGCGATGCTCGTTATTTTTCATTTTTGTATGTTTTAATACAGTTTACGCATCAACATAGATGAATATATTATTTAAGCTTTTTAAAGTGTTATGTTAGGTTTCAGAAACTCACGAAATACACTGATATTCGTTATACTAAGGATTTGAGCCCCTTGATGATGCAATCGCTAAACCTTCTTCCTATTTAGTAAAACATCAAAAGTGAATTTGCTGCAATGGTTTATTTCTTGCCATATTTGTTTTTGGATGAACGAAAATTTTACATTTAAATTTATCACTCTCAAACTGATACTTATACAGTAACTTGTTAACCACTGCCAGTGGGACGCATGTAATTCGAGAATTAGTCTTGGTAAAAGAGAATTTAATTGAAATGAAACATTAAGAATGGCTTCTTAAATACACGCATATACATTAATCAAATCTATCAGTTAATAATAAATTTAGGTATTAAAAGAAATAGTGACAGTTTGGGAAGTAAAAGTACATCAATATATAAATTCCTAATCTCAAATATAAGATTATCAAAATGTTTTGATGTCTGAGGCATTTTATGTAATATAATTCAATTGCACGTATATAATTTTAAGTTATTAAAGATTTGACCTTTTGTATAATTCTTGAGTTTTGAATAAAAAAAATAGAGAAACAATTTCTTATTAATTTATAATGTTATATTTCTCATATTCAGAAATGTTCTGACAGATCCAGGTACAATATCATACAACTATATTTAGTACTAATTTAACCTGTTATCCGGATCCCTAAAAGTGATGTTATGTACATTAAATTTGAAAACTTGACATTATGTTTTATACTAGATAAATTATTATTATTTACTTGGTTTTTTGTGTGGTTTTTTAGGTTTAGAATGGAGGAAATGTATTCCGACATAGCAATTATTTAACAATATTTTATCTTAATGTCTTCAGTAAAGATTCTAAAATGAAACAAAATGTTCTCAAAGTGACGTTACATGCAGTTTATATCTATTAAAATGTTAGTATCTTTAGTGTTTATTGGATTTTTTTAACAGAATATACAGCTCAAACTCTATGAAACATTTTAAGCTAGATGAAATAATAGATACATTAAACTACATTTATGTAGAACAAAATTTTATAAATTTTGCCTCAATATAATGCACACGAGTTATGTTTAATAATGAAAAATCTACACAGTGTATTTGTAATCTAAATTGCATCGTAAAATAGTATTATTTATCAGACTCTTTATTGATGTCCAAAATGAAATTGGATAAACACACCAATGAAGTGTCCAAACAAAAGTTACAAACTATCAAAGTTATAAATTCAGCAAAACACACTATAAACGCAATGCCAACGATTCTTCGTTATATTTAAGAAAATGTCCTAGAGATTTGAATATTCTATAACCTTAATGATTACTATTTCATAGCTAACAGTTTAAGAATATTCGTTTCTGAAGTAAATAGACAACAATGAATATACAATATATATAATATGTTTGTTTGTTTTCTTGAACGGTGTTTTAACGCCCCTTTCAGCAATTTTTCAGCTATATCGAGCGTCCAGTTTTTATCGGAGAAGCCGGAGTACCCGGAGAGAAACCCCGACCTGCGGTAGGAAAACTGGCAATACTTGTCAATTAAGATTGGAGTCGAGTACACCCTGCTTGCAGTGAGAATCGAATCCGCAATCTCAGTGTTGACTGATCACGTTATGAATAGTAGAGAAAATACCTTATCCATGCGGCCACCGAGGCTCCCTATATAATCTGTAATGATTTAAAAAATATTTGTATCCATATAAAAATACACATATAAGGCTAAACAAATATAAAATACAAATATAAGGCCAAATTAATAATTACCTAATAACAAAACAACTAGTATAAATAAGTACATGTATATTCTATCGATCTATACTTTTTCAAATTACTACATTACACAAATATCAAATAACAAAGGCAAACACGTGACCTTTGCGTCGAATAACTAAATTTCCGAAGTTGTCGTAGTTGCAGCAAAATAGTTCTGTCAATACATATCTTCAACATTTTTCTGATTTGTGTTGACGTCGGCAGAAACGATAAAAGAGAGTGGTTTTTGTTCTTTTATTTATTACGACTCGAAAGGTAATGTTGCAGCGTTTTACAGAAATTCTTTAAATTAGTGATGCGATTTGTATTAACAGGCCGGAAAGGTGAAATCCGTCGGTATAAGATGCAAATAAGATATTTTGTATGTGAATTATTGTCTGTCAGAATGTTTATTATAGTTTAATAAATCCTGAGTGGAATAAGAAAGTGTACAAATATATAGACATTTTAAATACTAGACCGATCACTGCTGTTGACTACAAGGTATACAAATTACTCAAACAAGGGTTTGTTTTCCCTAGATCGACGTTACCTTTTCAACAGTTATATAACAGCCAAATGTATCGTTATGTTAAATTCATCTCTCACATACAATTAGACATTTCATATGCAACTATTACTGTCATATTTAGGTTTGATAACTCTGTTTTTCAATGAACAACTGTTGTGTATCATTAACAGCAAAACATTATATTAGATCAAACTGCTATTATTAATAATAAAATTATTGTATGTTTTTTATCATATTATTAATATTTGAAATTTTTTTCCATTTTTATATAAACTTTTTTGTATCTTTTATGGAGTTCCTCGTTTATTGTTTTTTCCCCGTAGCATCCTTTTTTGTATACTTAAAAACTATTAGTATAGTTCATTATTGAATAAAATTATTACTGAATTATGATTACCCAATAAACATTTGTAACAGATCTGTTATTTAGAACACCTTTAATATATTGAAATTTAACCTATGCTGCGTCATCCTGATAAAGCTTGTACTGTCATAAACTTGTATACTCTGTACGTGATGTTTATTGAACCGCTTCAAAATTTGACTACCTTTACGACTGAGAAAATTGTCCAAACTAGAAATACTTTATAAATGTTTATCACAAAGTTCATTGCCACATATTCAATTCAAGACAATGCAACTGCAGTGAGTTCGACTCTTTCTAATGACATTATTTTTTAAGTAAAATACTCTTTACTCTTAAATGATTTCTTTTTGTTTAATTGTTAAAATAAATACATCTAAGTTAAACATGTTAACAAATTTCTTTAAATAATTAGACCATAAAAATGCCACACAACCGTGTCCTTGTCTGAACAAAGTGGTCTGAACTTCGCCATGTTAAAAATTAAAAAATGAGCGATTTTCAAATGAAATGGGAAGTATGAAGATCAGAAATTAAAGTGTTAAAAATGTTAAATTTGTGTCTACTATTTGTATATATGTGCAAAACATAGTTTATACCAGCTGTATTTATGCAATTTACGTCAGACGTGGTGCGTAATTGACTATTTTGCATTGAAACCATATAACCAGACGGCAGAAAATAATCCTATTTTCAAACAAAATGGGAATTAATTTGCAAGTAATTTAAACTGATAAAATTTCTATCATTCAAAAGATAAGAGACTGTACAACTGGGAACAAAGTGTAAAACATATATATTTTATTTATTTAACAAGATATTGGCGATTTTATAAATCGTCCCATTGATTTTCTATTGAGTCGAAAATCCAATATGGCTGACAAAGATACGTCACACAAGTCACGTGATGTCGCTAATAGTTGTATATGTTCTCTAGGTTATAGGTGGTTTCTTCTCTGCCGGGATTTTACTTTTTCTTAGACAGACAATCACTTACTCGACATGTGTCTAGCTAGAGGCAGGAACTGGTTACTTGTTGGAACACCTAAGCGCATCAATGTTTTTATTTTGTTCGGGTCTGTTAATTTGCTGTTTTTTTGTTTTTGTTTTTATAGGTTAAAGATTATACAATGAAGCTTTCTTTACGTCTGATTACTCATAGTAAAACACTGAGTAATTTATAGATGGCGTGACCAAATTCATGTTATAAAGAATAACCTTTTCCTAAATCTGAAATATACCTTCGACAGTCAAACCTGTCTTAGCGACCCCTCCATTTAACGACTTCCTGTGTTATGCGATCGTATTTATTCAAACCGATCATAAACCCAATCATTTTACGATTATACAAAGACTCCCTGTTGTACGCGACTAACGAACGTGTTTTCCGTTCGTTTTGACCAAGAAAACATATCTTAAACGACTATTGCGACTGTTAAAACTATTAAACAATAAATAAACCCTATCTGACGAAATAAAAGATGCGTAGATCATTGGCATTGTTATCAATTATTAAGCTTCTATCGATCGAAACGGAAAACTGAAGCGATCAAAAACTGTTTTATTATCTTAGAAGCGAAGTTCAGATTGCCCTGTAAAATTTAAATGGTCGTCAATGTAGTTATTCGATTTTGTTGCCATTCAGGTTGGAAATGGTGATGTTTCTCATAACGTCGTGTTTATTGTATAACCACGCCATTTTGTTTTAAAAAGGGAAATAATCAATACTAAACCTGTGTACACTGGTTTCAAACCGGCTTGCACTTTCTACATCAAGAGCATTGTTAAAACACAAGGAAACCAGTCAAACCGGTACAAAGAAAACTACAAACAACTAAATTAGGTAATATAGTCGACTTGCGTTAATACAATCGGATATCTAAACGTTTATATGTTGTTTATTTTGTACTTGCGTTATATAGATAAAATAAATGTCATATTTTACTGTTTACTTAATAAAACAAACACTACAGGTCTACATTTAACTTTTTCACAAGTTGACAACTTGACTGTGTTGATTGTTATGCAAACATCATGACCTGTGTATAAAAACCCGCTGTCTTATGTGACTTTTTTAACAATTTCCCATTGGCCATTCATATTTCAGCTTACAAAGCAAATTAAATTACTAGCATTTATTTGATGAGCTTGACATGATTTCAAGAAAGGCTTCCCATGTCCCATACTCACGGTTTTCTTCAGGAGTGTCTTAACAATCCCCAAAGAACAATTGGCTAAATCGCATGCAGGCAGCCACCGAAGTTCGGTGCACACGCTTATTGTTGTTGTTTTTAAAAAAAAACGAATATGGCATCCTTATTTTCATTGTTTAAGGAAATACATTTTGGTGAAGGACTACATCTTTTATGGTATGGTAGAAAGAAATAAAGCTAGAATAGAATCCGCTAAACAGTTAAATAATCGTCCTTACCAAGTTAAAAATAATTAGTATAACTTCAATTTTAATCTTTAAGATATGGATCCCGAAAATGAAGAAGCTAAAGTTATGATGTTTGCTTAATTACTTATTTAGTTATAACGTATTTATTTTATCAATCAATACAAGCAATTGCTACCGGTCCAACGGTTAACACACGAGCCTATATTACAAATGTCTTGCAGGTAGTAATGCACTGAAAAGCGTATGGTTTAGGTCTGTGATATGAACCAAATATTGGTTAGATATTTTGTTAAATTTGGTTAGATTATGATGTGAAAAAGGACAAGTAATTTTGATCTTAACGAATATGTCTGTTTTTGTTTTCAAGAGTAATACGCAAATTATCAATCATCTGTTTTACTTCATAAACAAATTGTTTACAGAAGTAATTTATTTAACTACAGTAAAGGTCTCAAACATTATTTAATAACTTAATATTCCACTTAGAAACACACATAAATAGTCTACTATTGTTGTTTGAGTTAGGTGCATTACTCTGATGTGTTGCTATATTTGACCTTTATTATTATTTCCGATATACTTACAGCATAATGAGAGGGAACAACATAACAACTGTTAAAGCTGGAGCATTTGAAGGTTTACATTCTATTTACGAACTGTATGTTACATTTTTCTATTATTTTTATGTATGTGCAAATATGAATTGTCGAAAAATTTAAGACTAAGGTCAATTTTTACTTGCAAAATACGATCTTTTTCTATGTTAGTTTCTTTCTTAATTTATTGAATTGATTTCAGATATATTCAGTACAAGAACACATAACTAAAAACAAAATATTCAATTCGGGTTATGGGATGCAGCAGTTACTTTTTACCGCATGGAGAATTTAATAGAGACAGAAATGTTTAACTTTTATCGCGCTGACACAATCACTTTCGTATAAGGATCTAAATTATGCAAGGAGCAAAGAAACCAACTACAAACACAGTAACTACTATGATTCGCGGTATTGACCTGCACTATTAACCGCCTAGGTAGAGGATATCTAACTCTGTATTTATTGTCCTTTTGACCAATAATTTCAATTTAAAAGCGATTCACGTCTTTTGTTGGTGTTTTTCTACGGATTCAAACAATGATCATTTCTTGAATAGGACCAGTGAACCAACACAAAATGAGATAAACAGAGTTTACTGTGCGTTAACAATTTTATAAAAATTTAAAATAGGGGAGTCATTTATTATTATAGAAAAAAAACGAAAATGTGCATATAATCATTTCACAGTATAATTATATTTTGTATTACATGTAAGACATCAAATTATACTAATAATTAATAGTATAGCAAATATTTAGGTATTTGTCAGAAAACACAATAGAAATTATCGAACCGGGAGCATTTAATGACTTGCCTAGTCTTTCGATACTGTAAGTATATTTATGTTGCTTCTGGTAGCTTTTTGATACTATTCAAGTATTAGTTTTTTACGAACTATATAAGTTTGGTTCTAAAAAATAAAAATGATCAGAAGACAACTTCAGATATTTATTTATTTACGATTATATTATTGATGAGATAATTATTTGTTATTTGCTAATTTTAATTGTGTGAAAACCAGAGCGACATCTATTTGAATAAAAATTTCGAGACAATAAATTTTATTGCCATATGCAGTAATAGTAAAATTATTGTGTATCACTTTCTTCAAAGTGTAAGCTTTATCTTTTAGAGATCTATCAATTAACAAACTGACAAGATTGATGACTGATGTTTTCAGGAACTTAGCTGTTTCCGTAATGTAAGTTATAAATACAACACTTTGATTCGTACATTTTGTTTACTTACTGTTGTTACAAATCACTGCTGACTTGCATCCACTGCAATACAGCGTAAGCTTGTTAAAAAATAAATGTATCCGCAGTATTTTGTTTGGTATACAGATGGGTAAGACTTCACGCAGTTAGGCACTTGATCTTATTAATATAATTTAAATTCTGCGATTTGATGTTTTCATTTATGTTTAAATGCAGTCATATAAAGTTGCGGTTTTGGGAAATTGTACTCGTTGAGTTTTTGTTGGTCGTGGTTTCGTACTTAAATGGTATTCCTTTAATTGCGGATAGGTGACAAAGTTTTCCAAACAATTAAACCATATACGTATAAAAAAATATCTAGTTTTATTGTGTCTTATTGCTAGTTAAAATAATTCCAAAATGACACTGTAGGTTGCACCATTTTAGTGCAGTGATATTCCTGCAACATCTACGCATGTAGTTTGCATGTTACACAGCCAATAAAATATTTCTCGATACACTGCCCATACTGATTGCCTTCATACAGGATTTTAGTATACTAGAAAGGCTTACAATGGTTGACCAACAACACAGCTTCTAAACGCTTAATCAGGTGGCGGATAAGGCAAACCCTTTAGCTGTGTCTGTCATCTTCGGAAAGCATTGCCATGGGCGACGTGTTTGGAGAGTGCCACTCTAATTGCACGTTAACGATCCCTTTTGTACATTTTGAAAAAAAGAAAGGCTAAATTATCTGCACCTACCCAATACAACATATTTTTCAGTGGCAGTCATAATTGTTTTCCTGTATCCCCTTTCATTTTTTTTCTCGTTCAATTATTGTTTGTTAACTAGTTATCTTCCTGAATATAGCTATAAAACTTCTCGCTGGACTGAAAGCAAACATCCGATCAATCAATCAAATACGATTTGACATTTTGATGAATTAAATGTCATCATTTCTATTCCCAGATTAGACCTTTTCCTAGAGGTAGTAATGAGTACCTCGACGAGTGTCTAATTGGTGCCAGGCACCGACGAACACCTTTGATTTGTTGTTGGTTCTGATTACTCAATTTTTGTTTTGTATTTTGAGTTTTTGTTTCGTGCATTATTCGTTGGTCTAATTTTGGCTTAGTAATCGCCCTTTGACTTTCGGCCCTTGTTGATTGGTCGGTTTCCATGCTTTTTTATATATAGTACTAAGTATCAGGCCAAATAATTATAGATTTAAATCTCTAAATAAACATGTTATTTGCACGTAAATGAAAGAAAACCACCATGACCAGTTTATGCTAGTTACATTCCTAGACATATGCATATGTTTCGTCCAATCAAGACTTGTCGGCGGCGTGCAAAGCAAACATAAAAAGACGTAAAAGAACGTGTTTATACTAAGATACTGTAATAAAGGATATACGGAATATGAGAATGGCAAAGTTTATCATCAATGTTTAGAAAATAAATAAATAGTTCTGCTAATATCAGTTCATTAACGAACTGTGAACCTCATTATTGTATTGAGTACACAGACGTACACAAACCTAAATTATGGTTATATTCCATAATTATCACATGAAACACACAGAAGGTTCTGATAATATCATTTAAATAGAGGTCCTTTATCCTGTGAAACCAATTTTTGTATTGAGTACACATACGTTCGCACAAAGAGTACTGAATTAATGTGAGATAAAAATGGCCGTTTTTGGAAGGCAGTAATATTGTTTAGAAGGGCTTATTCATTCAACCATGGGTCACTTGAGGAAAGCCAATGATAACTAACCAGACATCAAGATGTAATTTTTACATGGTACAGTCGAGATGTTTTTTTCTGGCAGCTGTCATCATGCAAAACTCTCTCTATTGTTTGTTTGTTTTTAAACGCCACTTTCAGCAGTTTGTCAGCAATATAATGGCGTCAAGTTTTTAGTGTTAGGAAGCCGGAGTATCCAGCGAAAAACCCAAATATCGGTAAGTAAAGTGGCAATCCTTTCAATTAAGAATGAAGTCAAGCACACCTTGCCTGCAGAGAAACTCAAACCCACAATCTCAGTGTTCAATGACTACGTGATCAAAAGTAGGCGAACTACTTTATCAACCTTATTAGAAATGAAACCTTTTTATGTATAGTTATTTAACCGATTAGGCCTTGAAAATGTATCATTGAAATATTTTGTACCCAGGGTTATTTATTACAGACAAAGACTTAAATGTAAAGTCTAATGACATAAACCAATACCACTAATAACTAAAGTAAGTAAGAAATCTTTTCTTTATTATATTTTGTTTGTATAATTTTAAAGCGACTTGTTGTGCAAAGAACAGTAACATGTCGTTAAACTAATTTTCAGAAATTTACGCAAGAACAGTATTACAGATATTGAGAGTGAAGCGTTTTGTAATCTGCCAAACCTACAAGTTATGTTAGTAAAACAGCAAGTTTTAAATTTTTAATAAGTGTGATGATTATACAAATGGGATATTGTTACAAATACATATGTCAATTTTTCAATGTATAACCATAGACTTTAACGTCTGTTTGATGTATTAGGTATGCTTGCAGTAACGTTTTTGATTTAAAAATCTTTCATTTTAAAGGATTACACTTAAACCTCTTGTTTTTCAGTTTTGTTTTCACTTTATAATAACATACATACCAAAACTTCACTTTAGAAAGAAATGTAAATTTCTTCATTAATTGCTTTTAAATGGAAACTTCGCGAAAAAATGAAAATTTGATATGTTATTCTTCAACTAAAAAGAAACACATTTGCCTCTTGATGTTTTATTATATTTTCAGTGGTTAAGTTTCTGCATAGAATTTATCGTGTAAAAAATGCACATATGGAGGTTCGCCATCTTGTCACCATCTCGTCACTAGATGGCGATACTAGACATCCAAGTACCTTTAAAGTCGTCGAATGATAATAACGCGAAACGGTCAATAACAGAAGGTTGTACTATAAGACAAGATTGTGGAAAGATTACGTTTCGTATTCCTGATCTATATATAAGCAAAAAAAAAACCACTTGGTTAACAAGTAGTTAACCAATTTAAAGCTTCTACTTAAGATTATTTCCACAGCGGCAACAACGGTAAACGGAAAGAAAGTCACAGGAAAAAAGTCACAGTTTTTGATAGGAAAAAAAGTCCATAAATATTAATTAAATTGAAAATTATTCGTATTATTATTCTTAACTTAATCAGATTAAGCAACTTATTGAACGAAACTTTTGCGAAGTTGACTATTTAAGAAATAGCTGTCATTAAATGAAATATTTTTAAATACTCTGGTTTTCGCGCATCAAAATTTCAATTCACGTTTAGTACATTTATAATTATTATTATTGTTATTATTATAATTATTATAACTGGTAACATTTATTGTGCGTGTGCGTAACACAGTTTCCAAACTTTTACATGTTGTGTATATTTGAGTTAACGTGTAAATTCGTTTCCTCTGACATCTAAAGGTATTCGAAATCTTATATACATCCTGTGTTATGACACTTCGGTGTATTAAAATCATACCTGTCTTGGCAGGAGGGGGTGTTCCTTTCTAATTTCGAATTACATGATTAACCTTTAATCTGGTTAGCTTTTGAATATTCATACTTCAAAGTCGGCGTCAAATGATGTAGTAATTGCGATAAACATCCTGTTTGTTTACCTGCTAACTCTGTTAATTACCCTTCATAAATGAGTAATGATTTACCTGTAACATTTTCACGTCCATGTACAACTGCCGTTTCAAGACGTGCAAAATTATCCACGGAATTTTATTTTATATATAAAAATAATCATATAAATATATCTTTTATTACAATAATTATTCAGGTAAATTATATCTGAGTTAAATAAAGACAGGTTAAAATTTGTGTCTAAAAATACTTCTATTAAAACAAAGATCATTAAAACATTAAAACGTATTTGGTAATCTTATGTTGTCAGCCGGTCATTAGTCATCGCCACAGTTTATATATTATTCAAAGAGCTAATACAGAAAAACGTATTTTTAGACTGGATTATTTATCATATATACTGGATAATTACATTTATCATGTCACAAACGCAGTCACGTGATAAAATACTGTCAATATGGCGGCTCCCATACACAAAATTTTACCACCTTTAATCCACTCTAGAAGCGTAACGGTAAAGAATACAATAAAACATCAAAAGGCCATTATATTTCTTTTTATTTGAAGAGTAACATATCAAATTTTCATTTTTTCGCGAAGTTTCCCTTTAAGAGAAAAAAACTTGTCAAACACCTATAACAATGCTTGAATAAAAGATTTTGTGCTAAGTTCAAATACTTTCCCAGTGAAATATATTACGATAAATCACATTTGTAATGAGTTCAGTTCTTTTACTCACTGGAAGTGACATTACAACTTATTCCTGAGTGACATGAGAGATTTACGTACACAAAACAGTAAAAACAAGGTTCCTGTAAATTTTAAGCGACATAGTGGATATTCGTCAATGTTGTAAACAGGATAATATAGCGCGCATTGTAAATGTTAAAAATGTAATCATTCGTGCCGATAGATTAAACTAGTTTTATATTTTCAATGTTCACTCTGTACAATTTAACTGTTTTATTGTTTATTCTACTTTCTTGCAATTTTCCATAAAATTGCCTGTTATTACAGCTTGAATTCATATAATTGTAAAATTCATGACAAAAGCATTATTTAAGTATATGTAGGATGCAATACATTTAGCACTATGAATAATATATTTGTTTCGTCATGTAATTTGTTATTAATTGCATCTTGCTACAAATAAAATTTACTTTTTGAAATTTATTTACAGATCATTTGAAGACAACCCGATTAATACGATTCGGAAAGATACGTTTAAAAATCTACCTGTGACTTATATGTAAGTAAAGGTTTTTGTTTAGTATAACAGTTAACGAATAAATACAAGAATACTAGTACAATATTTCAACTTGAAGTAATTATCACAAAAAATATTAAATTTTGACAGCGAAACAGAAAACCCCGACTTATATCCATGTCCAACATGTTTGTCTTTGTTACATGTATGACCCCTGGAAAATCTATTGAACAAAAATATACTACAGAGTGCACTTTCAGATGGGAAACAAATAAACCATTAGTCAACTAGAGAAGGAACTAAATTAGTCTCTATACAAATTCCTGCCTATTGTTAAAGAATTCGTTCTCCAAACGCATCAACATTACACAGTTTTAACAAAATAGCAGCATAGAAGGGGAAGGTAAATTAAAATCTGTATGCATGTAACAAACGGACTTTTCATCGTATGGATTTAATGCTTTAGTAGACAAAACTGTGTAATTGAGTTTTTATGTACTTTTATTATTATAATTATTGATATTTTATCATTTTAAAACTTTAGGCAGCATTTAGAATAATCAATGGTTTTCATTTTAGAGACTTTACTGGCAGCAGAATAGCCGTCATTGAAAGTCGAGCCTTTAGTAACCTAGGGCAACTTTCTTCAATGTATGTAACTATAGTATTTTTTGCATTATTATTATGTCCTTTCCTGTTAAGGAGGCCAGATAGATTTAAATATGAGTACTGGTATTTGATGTAGAAATAAATATATAGTGATTTAAAAAAATTGTTACCATAATAATTTTCTAGCATTATCAGTTTACACCTTTTAAAATAATTGTAAGGTTATTTAAGGTATTTTTGCACATATATTAGTATTGATATTGAATGTCTTTTTTAGAACTACATTTGGACCTGTAGCCAAGATCAACAGTGAAGCATTTTTCAATCTGTCCTCGTTAGAAGTGCTGTAAGTCAGCAATAAGTATAGATTGGACGTTTTAACACCATAAAACTTCAATATAACAAGCTAAGAAATGTCATTATAATCGAAAATTGAATTAATTTTTACCAGGAAAGGTACATAGCCTGCTCGGCTATATGTTCTACCAAAAAGCTGTCAAAACAGTTGTCTGCATGAAAGACTGACAAACCAAACACTCAGAATGTAATATCAGACGTAATATCAATCTACAAAATTGCGAACGAACGTCTGGACAATTTAAAATCAATATATCTGTCTTAAAGTTCATCAATGAGGTAGAACCTTTAATTTAATGTTTCAATTCTTTATCTCATGATTTAGACTTATCTTATGCTTGATTGTCTGACAAGCAAGACATTTGTAACTTTATGTCGATGCGTTGTTAAGCAGGTAATCGGAATTGAATTGGATACAAACGATGTCCGTTCGCCTTGCTGATTTGTTTTTGCATTTGTACGAAACCGAATATCTGCAACGTGGTATTGAAAGACAATGAAAGCAGAAACTATGCCATTAAATTATTTTATAGATTTATTAATAATGTCTTTTCAATTTGCTGAGTGGCTGCCGTTAATAAATCATTCCGAGTTGGAAATTAAAGATACAACATAAACAGCTTCATCTATATCATTTGTAGACTTGTATTTGGAACACGACGCATCTCAGTACATAAATTTACGACACACGAGACAATTGTTATATCAAAATCATAATTAATTTGCAGCAATGTTATAGCTTGGTTAGCATAAGGAGTTTATATTTCTCAATTGATCAACTTATTAACTTACACACTACAGTAATATAAGCGGGAGGGTTGGCAAGCTGTTAAACCTGTTTTAACCCACCATGTCGTTTTAAAATATCTATACCAAGCCAGGACCACTGCTGTAGTTCATTGTTTTGGTTATTGCTTCTCTATGTTTTGAGGATTGCTTTTTTTGACAGTTTCCTTGCTGAGTTGTATTTTGTTATTACCTTAATTCTTAAGAAAAAGCAGTGGACTATATAATGATGTTTAACCTTTTAGATTCATTTACTTAGAATTCTCTGACATATTTAGGTAGGGGAAAATTAAGGTACTGCATAACTGTATTCATTAGAAGGATAAAAGTAATGTATGTGATCATTAATATTCCCGAATCATTTTTATATTCTGATATAAGTTTTGCACGTTTCAATCCCCACACAAGGAATAACTCTCGATGGACAACAAATGAAAATCATCTACAACTGTATTATATTTGAGCAAATAATACATTTCAACGCATGACTGAACAGACAGTAGACATTGACAAGAAAAAGGTGTTTAAGATAAAGAGAAGCACTGCAAAAGGGAGATTTCATAGAATTTTGAACCAGTTGACGAATCGTTTTCGCGAAAATCATTATATGGATTCTCGATGCTATCTTTGTACTGCTTGTTTGCATTGTTTGACATCGGTATGATAATCTATCGGATCGAAGTGAAATCAATTGTAAGGTAATTACATTGCAGGAAAGACTCTGTTGTTTTAACAATTAGATTTTTTGTTATTTTTATTGTTATTTTATCTTCTTGCGCTAAGTCTGGACCCCTCTTTTTTATTGTGTCTAAATAAGGTCATGTCTTAAATTTTCCCTGCTTGTGTTTTTACCTCTTTACATCATTGAAGATACAGGAAAAGCAAAGAGTAATCTTTTAAATTGTAAGCTTTGTCACATCTGTAGGAAAATGACTTAAAGACCTCTTAGAAGATTATCCTATTTATATTATAAATGTAGATACTTGTTTTCTCACATTGCTTATAAACAAATAATGATAGAGACGTGGGATCATCACCATTTGACCTTGCAAATTATCTCAGGTAATACATCTAGTTTTACATTTTGACGTGTACTTGTGTTCTTTACTCTTCTAAAATAAAAAAGATACAGGAAAACCGACGAGTGCAGCAATGTTGATCTGTTAAGGAAAACGTTGTCTCAGTACAGGATCTGAAATCAAAAGGAAATTATTGATTGTTTACATATAAACTCATAAACTATTGATATTGATATCTCACTTTTTTACTAAAAAAGATTGTCGTTCCTACATCTCTAAAACATTGACGTTAGCAACGCCAAACATTTACCAACATCTGTCAAATATCTGTCTGCAACTCTGAAAATTATTGATTAAGAGGTTCTAACGACATTTTATATGAGTTATTTACACTTAAAGATACAAGTGATATTCAAAATAAAGATTAAGAATCAAAGAGATTTTTACCTGGAGTCTTCATCATATTCTTTCGTCATCTTTGGCCATGAAAATGAACAGGTCAAAGTTTAAAGGGCATTTTCTTTATTTTGACCTCTGCTTGTTATCGCTTAAATTGAAAACCGTAGAGATATTTTAGGGAAACTATTGGTCTATAAAGACACACCATTTTTACATTTCGTACACTGTTATCCGGCATTAAGGTCTTTGATATTTTGTTTTTTAATGCATAACTCATTAATTACCTTTGACATTAAAAAATGACACAATTTCAAACTTCAAGGTCGCGCTGTAAATTTTGACATTTGTTTGTTATTGCTACTCTTTCTTAACAAAAGAGATATATAGAAACTTATTTGAGGGAAAATGTTGGTCTTATAAAAACGCAACTTTGGATAGATATTAATGCACTTCATGTTATACCAGTTATCTATTGTTAAAACACTTGTTTATTAGTTTTTCATACATGACACTAACATTTGATTATAGAGGTAGAGAGCATTCACAAAAATTCCTCATGACAGTTTAACTTGAAAATGTGCACAAAACCAAGGTCGAGTCCTAGATTTTTACCTCTACTTTTCCTTTTATATTGAAATGATTTTTCATCCTAAATGATTTTATTAATAATAACGAGAAAATGTATACATATTAAAAAGGGAACCTTATAATACTTGTAATGTTCATATTCTTCAGGTAAAAACTTTTTTCACCCTAATAATTTGCCTGTGTTTTTTTATTCAGACAATGCAATATTTGTTTTTCTTTTTACATGATTTATGAAATATAACTAGTAAATATACACATGTGCAAACAATTTCCCATTTAATAGGGTAACCTTTCTTATTATGCTTATCTTATACAAAGAATACACAAAAAGTGTTGTATCAAAAGGTCATAACCCCTCAAATTGTAATAATTATAGTGTTGGACCTTTCTCAAAGTCAAAAACATGCTGTATCATAATTTTTACCTATCTATTTATTGAATTATTGAAGTGATTCTTTTTCCTACAATGTTAAACTACAAACTTTCTCAAATTAAGACAATATGCGTGAACCTTTTACGACATTTTAAGGGAGTTTTTTCTCGTAAATTTCTGATCTCTACCAAATACACAAAAACAGAAAAATATTATTAGCAAAGTCATAGCCTGTCAACTTGTAATGTTGCCCTTTGTAAAAACATTTTGCATCCTAGGTTTTTACCTTATTATTTATTACGTTATCAAATTGAGTCTTTTTTTGTTATGCCTTTTTTTAACTTCATCACCTATTATTAAATGTTAAATTCAAATAAAAAGACATTTCTTATATTCACCAGTGCATATGACATATTATTGTTATTATTTCCTTTCGTTCCGACATTTTTCGAAAGCTAATCTGTTTGAGAGTTTGCGACTGGGAGAAATTGAAACTTTGGATTATGAACCTAGACAATATTCCCTATTGCACACAGCGGATTTTAAGTTGATTACTTTTTTTCTTACAGAAAAACTAAAAACTATGTTATTATTATAACTTTAAAACCGTAAGACTTAATGGATATCCGAAAGATTGAAAGTATTTGGCAAGTCTTTATGATGATTTTGATGCAGGTTTTATTATGATAGGAAGTGTCCTTATATATGTTTTGGACCCTGACGTAAAAAACATTGTTTATTTTTCTTGAAAAACAGCTAGATATACAGGCATAGGACCTGATAGATTAGTCAAATAAAAATTCTTATTTCATAAAGACACAACTTTGTCCTGTTTTATCCGAACTGATTTGACTCCTTAAGAAGAATTGCTCCATGGACAATTACGGTAATGTCGTTATATACCATAATATTAAGACTATTAGTCGTAAAGACATATGATCTTTACCAATGGTGATCCTTATACATGATCTTGAAAATGATCTTAAGGTCAAGGTGTAAGAGTGGCACCGGAAAGACCTCATTAATGTTCTTTGCACCATTGGCCTTTAAATTGAGTGTATTGCATAATTGTCATCTCTAATGCAGGTATCCGATTTGAAAAAAAAACGCGTTCGCGTATCTTTTTCACAATCGTTTGCTAACATAGTAACTATTGCTAATTTGTACTTTTAGCCTTGTTATTTATTTGTATTGTTGCATAATTGTTTACTTAATTGTGTCTTTTGTTTTGCTGTTTTCCGTTTAGTCTTGTTTATTGAAATCTGATTTCTGTTTCTTTTGCACATTGGTATTCTGTTACAGCTCTTATGTGTTTGATTTATACTGTAGCTTTACTGATTAGCTGTATGGTCTGCATACAGGATATCAAGATAATATTTGTTCTATAAAAGATCTAAGTAACTAGACTTCCAGTATACTTAAAATGGTTTTTGACGTTCTTATTATCAAGCTTAAATGTACGGTTAATATGTAAATAGTATTTAATTTTCTTTTCACATGTACTATGATTTGCAGTGTTTTGTCCAGCCGAAATATAACAGAGATTCAACCAAATGCGTTTGCGTACCTGCCAAAACTAGAAAGCATGTAAGTAGTATAACATGTTAATATCTTGTCAATATACTCATAAACCTATCAGTTTAGACATATCATGTTTAAACATACAGTATTTATATCTTAGCTTCTTATGCAAAAAAAAATCATCAGAAAAAAAAGTAATGAAAAAAATGAATGAAAATCTGGCTCTGTATAAAATTCAGACTGAGTAAGCGTTTTTGCCATTATTATGTTATATTTCTTTAGTCAAATATTAGTTCTGATTTACAAAATAAATAACTATTTAAGTTGATATAGAGTAGAGATCAATCGTGTGCCTTCATACAATAAGCTCACGACTTGACTTATATTTAACCATGTTAAAGGTAAGATGAATACAAATGTGGTTATTAATCCATTCATCGTAATGGCTAGTTTACTTGATATTAGAACTAGCGAGATAAAATTCATAATCACAATTGGACATACTACAGACTGTACATAGAAATTGATTTTAGATTATTTATGATTTTGACTATTTGCTTGCAGTTTAACATGAATATGTTTTGAAGTTTGTTTTGACCACTTTTCTTTCCTACTTTTCCTACTTTTATTGTTTTTAATTATATTGTTATATGTACAAGTCAGTTTATCTCTCATACAAACTGAACAAATACGAAAATAATACGTTTGTGCATTATTATTTATTGTGTTATAGCCACTTTCAGCAGTTGTTTAGCTGGAGAAATCCATGAAAACGTTTGAAATGCGGAAGGAAAAATGAAAAAAAAATTGTTAAGGAAAGCTTATCGCGAACATCCTGCCTGCAATGAGGCTAAAAAGGGGGCCATAAGAAGTTTATCTCTATATAGTAAATGGACCTAGGATTTGATCGATACATATAATATATAGAGATCCTAGTCCATACAAAACCAATGGCCAGCAGAATATAAATAAATTATTTGAATAATAATAATAATAATAATAATAATAATAAAAGATAATGAGAAATATGTTCGGCTTAGGTAGGTTTAGCCACCAAATTACATTGTTCAAAAAATAAGTAGTTTTATGTATTCTTTTGATTTCAAAACTATGAAAATAGTGTTGTCTTGTGTTGATATTAAATTTTGTAAGATAGTTACTGACAAATGCATATTTGTTTATGTTGACTTCACCGATTTGAAAGTTTTATAACTCGTTGATTGGTGCCTAATAAAATTATTAATTTTATTTGTAATACCTCTTATATTCAAAAATAAAATTTTAAACACAATTAAATTATTGAAAATATTGTAAAATGTTTTATAAGATTTAACCTTAAAATTTGACGTCGACACTTCTTACAATACTTTTCATTTTGTGTTAAATATATATTTAAGCATTTTCCTTAAAATCATCTTAAAATACGACAATATTGCTGATGCATTTACAGTCGTTCGAACTACAGTGTATATTATTATTTTTTATCTTTTGTACAGTGTTCTACATGAAAATTCACTAACGCGCATTGAAGAAAACACCTTCTGCAATCTTCCTGTTCTTAAGTATCTGTAAGTTTAGTTTGTCTTCATTTGATTATATATACTTATACCAGATAGTCATAATAGTATAGCACACATATAAATCTAGCAACAGGCCATATACTTAAGGCATATGTATACGTCTTCAAATGTTCTTCTGTTTTTTTCTATTACAATATTAACATGTGTAATCGACTTAAATAAATTGATATTTATTTATATAATTTTTAAAAACAAATAAACTAGAAAACAAAGTACTAAAATATAAATGATAAAGTTGTGTTTTAGAAAATAATGGGTCTTAATTCCGTCCTTTTTTGTACCGTAAACCAGCGATTATAATTCCACAGAAAAGAATAAGCGATATAGCTTTTTTGAAATTCTATTGCATCAATTAAGTGGAGGTAACTCTAAGAAAGAGACGACCAAAATGTATGACGCTTGAAAAAGTTTCATGAACCTGGCATCAGCACAAATGGCTTAAAATAATTTATGTAGTTAATATCAGTTGAACTTAAAAATTGGCTCTCTAAAGGACAACTTAATTCCTCAGAATTTATTGGCATCGAACGTCCACTTGTTAGTAGCTTACATTGTCATTTCGTTTCTGTAACTTAAAACATTCAGAAATCACGTGACATGTTTTCTAATAGTAAGCACATGTTACAGACTTTTGTGTCAAGAGATTCTCACTTAAGAGTCGGAAGAACAATATTACGTGATGGTTTTTAAAAGGTTTTCTGTCTTTCCACCAGAACTTTGATTTGTGTAGCTACCACTTTGACAACTGTACATTATCATGTAAACTCAAAAGTTTTCTTGTGTCAGACTTTATTTATCATAAAAATACTGGATAGCGGTATCATTTAATCTTTCACTTTTTTGTCATAGAAATGGGTATTTAAATTTAAGTGAACATCTACATGTTTGAACTGCGCTTTCTTAAATTACAATTCTTGGTTGGAATTGTATTAAATCCTATGTTTTATATTTTATTTGATTGCAAGCTCAGTCTTATGTAACTATAATTCTTTAGCATGTTATCGTTGTTTCTTCATTATATTTTTTTTAATTTGTTTCCATCTTTTATTCTTTTTTTCTTTCTTTTTCTTTCTTTCTTTCTTTCTTTCTTTCTTGATTGATTGATTGATTGATTGATTGATTGATTGATTGATTGATTGATTGATTGATTGATTGATTGATTGATTGAAATTAGATTTCAATTACCATCAAGTTTGTAATACGAATAAAATCCATATAAAAGTTGAGAATACAATTAAAAGGTATATACAGTGTTTATAGAAAAATAGTAAATTTAATGCCAGATTAGCCTATATCCTTTGTGTTTACAGGATTTTAAACAACAATAAAATAACAGTCATTAAAAAAACAGCATTCTGCAATCTACCAGTATTACAAGAAATGTATGTATGCTAAGTAAAAGTATCATGGCTTACCTATGCAACACATTTAAGAAAAGCCAAACTGTTTAATCCAACTAAACGAATTAGTACATTGTATACCAATTTGCATGTTCAACTGTTTTTGTCATTTTCCCGCATAGTGTAAAACATTATTTGACACCGGTTTGGATATGATTCTCAAATGTCGGTAATTGCGATTCCTTGAGATCCATATGTTACTGCGCAGTAACTTGTGTCATATTATTCAACGACTTAACAGAACATGTTTTTTTCTTTTATTTAACTCACGGCAAACGCTATCTCTCGTTTTGTAACAACTGTCAGTATATGATTAATTTAATGACATATCTTTTATAATATCATTTCAGAATATTGCATCAAAATCCAATATCCACGATAGAATATGATGCTTTTGTAAACGTGCAAGCCACAACTCTGTAAATATATATGTAGTTAATTCTGTCAGTTTTAAAAGAACACAAAATGAAGAAGCAATAACACAGCAGACTTGGAATGATTCGAAGACGTAATTTGTTATCGCCTTTTTGTCACTTAAATTGCTGTTCTCTGTGATTACAAATGCATCTACGTATAACTATTTATAACTATTTGTGGACTTTGGTACACATAGGACAAAGCCTTCCTCTAGCATGCAGTGTTCACAAACTATTGACTGTTTTACTATTTAGACTAAGAAATCAATAGAAAAATAGAAGAGATCGTAGCTTTTTTTAGTTGCTTCCATTTATTGAAAATGCTCATATATATATGAAAGCGTTCCAATTTTTATAGGGAGAAAAGGACGTTCAGTGTAAAAGTGAAACCTCCAGCGTTTAACAGAATAACAGGAAATCATTGTTAATTAAGATTGTACTCAGACCAATCTTAAACCACGGTAGGCTCGACCTCACAACCTCACTGCTGACACGCAAGCAACCAGTTAAAACATAGACTTAGATAATACATTGACATAAATATATTTATTTTCTTTAGAATGATCGGAATAGACCAGAATTTTGTGATGAACGAGAACATTCAAAACAACTTTACATCAATGTAATTTTTATTAACTATACATTTATGTAATAATTGCACAATTAACAATTAACTTGTTTATTACGGGAAATCTTATAAGCAATAATCAGTCATATTGACACGAAATAAATATACGATTAAAACTAACGCAACGTTTAAAATATTCAATATCCAGTTTTAATACATGACCTATGATAGATTGTTACCATGTAAGACTGATTAGATTCTAATTGTGAGACAAATTAGTCGTGAAATTGTAGTTTCTCTTCCATGCCCCTTTTTGAACAAAACATAAATTGTTTATCAGTAATCAGAACATTGTTTAATATATGCATCATTGCTGCTTAAGTTCTACAAGGTACACGTAACAAATTATTATCGGAATATTTTATATGGTCTGTATGCTCGTTTCTGTAGACACCAGATAAGACTTGTGTGTGTACATACAGTTATGTTTTTAGTAAGGAAACGTTAGATAGAAACTACATACAGTGCAGTGCTGCACAACACAACAACAAATACAATTTAAAGTATACACGTTTTCATAATAACTAATTTGAAATTCACTTTTGTTATCTTATGATCTTGTTATCTTACGATAGATCTTTCACTGGATATCCTTTGAATTGCAACTGTTCGCTGCTGTGGTTTCCATTATGGTTGAAAAGTCGTCCACTTACACAAGTTGAGGGCACATGTAAAAATTTTGCTAAAGGTGTTGACAAACTAGTACAAGAAGATTTGAAATATTGCTTTGGCAAGTACTTCAAGATTTAAAACTTGTTAGTTAATATAATTGTTTATTTTGTCCTAATCTAATTTTTAAAATTACTGTAATTTGTGTAAAAACGCAGAACAATATCAATGACTTAATCTCAGTTATCATCGTAAAAATCACTGGCTAAACAAATATAAACTTCATTATACAAATATAAGACCTTATTTTATCCGCAGTAAAACCAATTAGGAACATATAAGTTTTGAAGAACAAATCCTGTGATATTAGAATTCATTGATTTTTGTTTCGTTGTCTGTAAATTGATGCAGAAAAATTGTCAATACTAGTTTTAAACGGTACTTTTTGTTTTTAGACATCAAGGAAAAGAAAGCGATCAACATTTTGCAATCGATAGAATTAACATGTACATCAAGATACATCACATCGACTTTCCAATATTGGATACATACAAAGTACGGTTCTGAAATTCGTAAACTGCCAGGAAAGTCCGTAAGCTCTGATACAAATGTTCTATCTATTGCGTTCTGTAATTACGAGGATGCTGGTGATTATACTTGTGTAAGAACAACTAATTATTCAGCCTTACCAGAAGTAACATTCACCACAAAGTTTTCTGTTCGCGGTAAGTTTTAAATTTAACTTATTACTGGTATCTATCATTTCGATTCGAATAAGGAAGTCACCATTTATCTTTTTTTCCTCGTTGCGAGGTTTGTTATTTAAACTTGTTACAAAGAATTTCAATAAATAATGCACTGCATCTACTTTTTTCACTATATACGTATTAAGCTCAAATAATTTATAATTGTCATCAGAAATATTGATATTATTAAATTTGTAACACTTTATTTAATTTCTTAAAAATTTTATAACAGGGCCGCCAATAATACTTAACCAAAGCACAAAGGAAGCAGGAAGCAATTTGATACTCTCTGTTGTATTTTACTGCGAACCTTATAATGAACCAGAATGGCTTCTTGGTGAAACTATACTATCTACAAATTCAGAACAGATGATATCTACTAGCCCGTACTTAGTTACCCTGAACCAACGTTTGCCGCGAATTTATGAAGGGTTTATAACTAACTTAACAATATTCAATTACAAGCAATTGCTGAGCAAAGCATATACTTGCAGAATAAAAAACGGACATGGAGAGGTCAACGAAATTTTAGTTTCACAATTAGGTAAGAATGTAGTTTAATTTTTAATTTGTTGATAAAAAGATTTAGCTGCATTCTGCCGCTTTTCAAAGCCCCATAGTTGTTCTGGGTTTGTAATGCATTGTAAATCTTTAGTTTTAAAAAAGAATCCATACATGTATGTGGTTATGCATATTTTAAATCCAGAACTGTAGTTTTTTTAAAGTCACATATAAGTCATTTAAATGAGGAATAAATTCTTACTTCTCAACAGTTAGTGCAATTACTGAACCAGAACAAAATTACATTTCAAAATGTCGTCATTCTTAACCTTAAAACAGTTCTAAAAGTATTTTTTATCTCTATTGTTTTATTGTTACCATATGTTAACAAGTACTTAACTTGGTAGCTTACTTTATATAACATATTTAATATGCATTTGTTGATAACCCGTCCTGTAATACTGGATTTAAAAGTGACTGGAAATACCAGTTAAAATCGTTTTTCGTCTGTCTGTCACTGACTGCCTGCAAATGAATGTAAAAATGTCAGTAAAAGACTGCAAACGTTAAACCAGACAATACTTGTTAATTTCACAGACATTTTTTGGATTGGCTGAGTCAAATTTGTATCTAACAACGTCATGCCCGTTGTATCAGCAAAATGTCACAGACATTTTTCTATAACTCAGTTGATGAATCAGTTCGTTAAAATGATCGGAATTAAACAACAAAATCTCTATTTTAAACTGAACGTGCGCACACTTTACGATTGTAACTTCTATACAAATAGTAACGTTACAGAAACAATTATATTTAAATAACTATGTTAATTTATTTTAAAATGTTGATATTAAACGGTATTCACCAATAGCTTACTGATACCTCTAATTAAAATTAAATCGTATTTGAGACATCATAACGTTCGATTTTATATAATTCTACAATTATTATAATAATATTTTCTGCAAACAGGGTTTAATTCAGTACTAAATATATATGCACTAAATTTTAAAAATTTAGTTACCGACTTTCAATCATGAAACGGGACTCAGTGGCCGAGTGGTTAATGAAGTTCGTCTACTATTGATCACGTGGTCTGCCAACACTGAGATTACAGGTTCGATTCTCACTGCAAGCAGGGTGTACTTGACTCCAATCTTAATTGACAAGGATTGCCAGTTTCCTACCGTAGGTCGGGTTTTTCTCCGGGTACTCCGGCTTCCACCCCCAATAAAAACTGGACGACACGAAATAACTGAAAAATTGCTGAAAATGGCGATAAAACACTATTCAAACAAAAAAACAATCAATAATGACACATGTTTATTAGGTTACAGGTATTATGTTACAGGTAATTCCTCCTCACTGATCAAATTGCATGTGTATTAAACATTGGGCGAATCTTGCAATGTATTTACAATATTTCTGTTACTGATCAAGGATTTGCATTGTGTAATTTTATAATGTGATAAATATAACTACAGTTATGGATCGTATGGATGTCTTGTAACATAAAGTTTGTTAGTACGCTTTCTGAATTGTGTGCAACAGTCCCTAGAAACGCACAAGTTGGCGGTTTTATCTGTTTATCGTGCGTCCATCGTTCTTAAGTTCTTAAACGGTGCGTATATCGATATACATTTTAATGCATATGATGTATGATATGTTGCATGTTGATTGGTCATAATTTGTTGAATGTCGTAGTTAATTTCAAACTAATATCCCATGTTCTAGTCATACGGACTGTTAATACAGGTCTACCGTACGGATTGTTTGTTTTCGATTGTTTTTAATGAAATAGTTGAGAATTCTACATTGGCCTTGTATTGGTTTTTTTTTTGTTTCCTATCGTATTCATTGTATGTCTTATCGTTTATCCTATTTTATCCTATATTATATGGCTTCTTTAATAATACAGCGTTTCGTAAAACGTTTTGGAATTTCAATGACACCTTTCTTAATGTCTTACGGTAAGAATAATACAATTATGCATTAAGTGTAAAGTTTTTACCCGATAAAACGAAAGTTATCATTAAACTATTATATGAATTTATATATACATTTTTATAAAGGAACTCGGCAATCAGAATTTTTTTATAAAATTTTTGCAGTATATCATAGTACACATGCGCACAAAGTACACGAATAATAGTTTCACGAAAGATTATATGAACTACTTTTACTAATAAGACATGGGTTCTTCTTGTTTTATTTTTTAAATACATAGTACTTTTTGCATCTTAATTGTTTTCCTTTTAATTTTCATTTAAGCTTTTTTCTATTTAAATTGTATGGATTAACTACTGTGGCAATCTGTATACATATACATTGTCTTAAAATGAAGAATATAGTTACCTCATCTTCTTACAGTAACTATTTGCTATCAGTTTCATAAATAAATTTTACGTAAAGAAAACTTTCATATTCTCAAAAAATCATATTCTCGGTGATTTAATTCTAGATCTTGTTCCTTTCAAACATATGCCTCAATGATTTTAAACGGTATTAGTACGATAGAATTATACTTTGCACAAGATCTTTTATTTGTTAGTTTGCGCACAAATATTTAATTGAAACGTAAAATTTATATTACAGACTTTTATTTATTAAATCAATAGTTCAAGTGCCGTAATTAAATCGCAAAAATACTGTTTAAGAATTTAAACTATCTGTATTAATAAAAAAGTTGTCGGACCTGATAATAACAGAAACAACTAGACAAGTTATAAAGTACACAAAGCGTGCGAGTTTGGGCCTGACATCATGTTGTGTTCGACTTTGGCCTTAATTGACAAGAATTGACATAGCTATGGAAGATTGGAGGATTTCACGGAGTTCTCCTTTTTCCTCCCAAAAAACCTTGAAGATATGATATAGACAAAACATTGTTGAAAGTTAAAACACTACTAATGCTAGTTACCGAATCATGTTATCAAAAGCAATAATCTCGACGCATGAAAGACTGCAGTGATAAAACAAGTAGATGTACTGTATCAACAACGTGTAAAACATTTTAAAAGTAAATTTTGTGTGATTTGTACACGTTTTTGTTTATTCTGAGGTAATGGCAATCCTTACATAGTTTAATTCTCTAACTAAAGTTTATTTAAGGATAGTTTTCAATTGCTGGTTAGATTATTGGATATAGAAGATTTTGTGTCGGCTTACGCCAATAAACCGCGAAGACAAAATGCGACTGTTACAACAGTGACAACGAAACGCCGTTGTAACACAAAAAATGGAGACTAAGTCAATGGATTTTGACAGATACAACGGCCACGCACCTGGAAACAATACATTGACTAAGTCAATTGAATAAGTCAACAAGATATGTCCGTCACAAACATTTAAAGAAAGTAAAAAGGATTGTCTTACACAACAGTTACAGCATACTACAAACATGTTTGCAATCATTGTAGTCACTCCCGGTAAGTTAAAGACAAACACATAAAGTGACTGCAGCTGGTATAGAGAGATATTTATAGGCAGCAGCATACTATTTACTAGATATTTCGTATTTTGTGTTTTTGTTTATTTTGTAGATTTCTCCATTTTCATCTTTGACATTAAATTTGTTTAAGCATGCTTTTGTGTGTCCTTTACTATTCGTTTATTGAATTATGATTAATCCTCAGTATCTTTATTTTTTACTTGTCACAGTTAGCCAAGACATGGAAAGAACTACATTTTGTGAGACCTCATCAAAGGCAGAAATCAAATGCAGCATTGGGTTTGATGGCGCAATAGCCGGTTTATGGACTCATTCATACAATGCGCAAACCATCCGTACACTTTCTGGAACAGTCTTCAACAATACTAATATTCTACTTATACCCTTCTGTAGCTACCAGGACATGGGAGATTATACGTGTACATGGAACACAAATGTATCCGATACCTTAATATTGCAAAAGACATCAACAGTTGTAGTCAGCGGTAGGTATCATCTCAAACATTTAATGCATGCGCACATTTTGTTTCTACTTATGCACAATTTACTTTTGTGACAATATTTACTCTATTTAAAGGTAACGCATATGCTTATATACACATTTAAAGAAAAATATTGAGGCTTGTCGCCTTTTTTGATAAATAGATGTAATTTAATTAATAGGAATGTCGTTTATATATCCTTTGAGAATTCATAACACTTGTGGATATTTTCCCGTTTTATCCGTATGACAAAAATGTCAAGCTTCCCTTTCATTACACTGCAGACAATCATAATTCGTTCCGTTAAATTAACAGAAAACTCATCGACAAAAATCTCAGTCCTCCTTCGTCACAAAACAATGAAGCTTTAAAAAAGGAAACAAATGGCCTGTAAAAGATTAAAATAGGGCTAATCTTCAGCAAAATGATGGAAATTTATTTCATATGATAGAAATTAGTTCTCAACGCAGATAAAAAAGTTGTTCGACATCTGCAATGTGAATGAAAGATCATACGATGACAAATTAAGAAAGAAAATCTAGATTTAAAACTTCATCATTGACATTGCAATTATTTCAAAAAATAGGAAGCTATTAACCAACTGAAATGACTGAAAAATAGGCTTAATTTGCAATATTCCAGAGGTAGGTAACATTTTGAATCAGGGTCTAGAAGAAATATTGGAAAAATGGCTCTCTATTGCACTTACAACTTAAATGATACTGGCATATTTTGTTTGCATCTCCGTACATATTTATTCATAATTCGTATAAGGCGAGCTACTGAAAAGAGGCTAAAAATATGATATTGGCATATTCACAGAAAAATAAAATGTTTCATCATGGGGGAAATCATTAGATTGCGACGAAAAAGCGTCGGATGTAAGGTCTCCTGTCACTGGTATTGTCTTATGACAAACTATGTTGCTCGGTGGATCAAACAAATTGTTTTCTGCTGACTTTTCGTTAGCATATTTTTCTATATGCTTAGAATGAGCGAGTTGCAGGCACTAAATCAAATCTTCATACCAGTCATACACTCAAAAGGGCCAAATTTAATTTCCTTCCAAAAATTAAAAAAGTAAAATATTTGGAGCTGAAAAACAGACGAAGCAAGTTATTTATTCATTTTAACGGTTTGGCTTTGAGTAAATATAAGGTTTTTTGCTCTCTACATATTTTTTCACAATCCGCATGAGGCAAGCTACTGAAAAGAGGCTTAAAAGATGATAAATTTACCAAAAACTGTGCTGGTTTGAACTTCCGATGCATACTTACCTTTCATTATTTGATTTGGGTAATGTTTTTATATAGATTCTCAATTGTTTTAAGTCAAAATATGTCTGGGTTTTTGGGTCGTACATATTTTCTTAGCATAGAGACCGGCTTTATTACAGAGAAGTCAAGACGCAATGGGTTGGCATTCGTCGAATGTCTCAGCATTTCTTTGCGGCAACAGCTTTGTTGCTGGCCACTTATATTGTCATGACTTAGGGGTAATTAATTCTTGTGACTTAATACAGGACAGGAACAGATACATTTTATCGGTGAGCCTTTTACTTCAAGATTAATTTAGAGTAAGATATTAATATTATGGTGATAGAAGATAAATTGAAAAGGTGCCTAAGAGAAACAACTGCGCGGTGAAACGCTTTTTTAAGGATAAAGGGAATTGTGTTATCAAATGTCTTTGTGTAAAATTATGGCTCAAATCAAGGGAAAGAGTTGTTTTTTATGGTACTAATATATCTGACATTGGCTGACATTTATGTCAATAACAATCATGGCGCATCAGAAACGGTTATAATTGTTGACGACCCAAAGTGCTTTCCTGTTGAATACTTAATAGTTTAAGCGAAATGGTTCAATTATTTTCACAATAAAATATGTGTAATGGGTTTGTGGGTATAGACCCACTTATAGGGCATAATCTGGCACAATAAAGGTCTAGAGCCTTTCCGGAATTCTACTTCCTGTGTTACCGCCGGAGGTTTTAGGCTTAAGACAATCTCCTGTTATCATTAGTTTTCTGTTCTTAACAGACTGCGCTATCATATACATATTGATATATTGTTATTAAAATATTAAAAAAATGTTCTTGTCTAAATTCTGGTGGCGTTACCTCCTCTGAATAAAGTTATGTGCAGGAATGGGTGCTGGGATTTGAATCATCGTATATGGAAGCGTGTTTTTCATGATTTTTAAAAGAGTAGTTTGTGCATCCCTTGCTACCCACGATGCGTAGACTAGCTCATTGTACATTATTTGGTAACATGTTCACTAAGCCAGTTTTCGTCAAAAATGTTCCACTGTGGTCGTTTATTCCACTACAAGTTAGTTGTATTAGATTTATAGACTCAGTTATCAAATTAATACAATATAGCAATTCTGTGTCGTTTAGTTACAGTGTTTTGTTGCTTGTCAAAAATCGCTTTCGGCTGATATGTTTTCTAAACATTTCTTAAACTGGCGTATTTTTTAATTTTCTACTTGTACTTGAGAAATGTAATCTCTACAAATACACACTAAATAATGTATTGTAACAACGCAAGGGCCATATATAGCCCAGCCTACATAACTGACGGAAGTACTTATTCTCAAATCTTTCTACCTTCAAAAATTCGATTGCGAAAGTAATACACTGCTTGCGTTAGATACTTGTGCCATTTAGTGACGAATTTATTCCTGAAATCCACGTAACATGGACTCACTGAAATAATGAACGAGTTGCTTGTGGTTAAACCTGCTAGGCCTGAGATTTGGGTTCATCATAAGTAAACAAAGATGTTTCTACGATAAAATAAATATATTAATAAATACGACAAATTTATTCGACCAACTGATGGCCTTCTTCAGTGTCAATATCAATCTATAAACAAATGATAAAAGTTGGTTATTGGTACATCAGCATCCGATGGTGACGTAAAAGGGTCTGATTTAATTAATTTTGAAATAAAGATATCACAGCTATTCGTCATTACTGTACAGAACTCCCTTATGTAATGACTAATAGCTGTGATATCTTTATTTCAAAATTTTATACAAAAGAGTAATCTACAATAATCAAGAATAAGAATGAAGTCAGTAATAAAATTTAATGTCAATAAACGCTTTCTGTTTCTTTAAAATTTTTGTGTAATATAATGTTTTAATAGGACTGTAATAAATCATAAAAAAACTTTATTAACTACCGTTAAGAAAGCACTAACACATAGGATGAAATGAATCAAACCGAAAATGTCAGACACATTTTGCAAAACATTTTTTCTAACAATTGAATTTTCGCTACCTCCGCATCGTGTGACATATGTGATTATGTGACAGTACATTGCAGTTTTTACTTTCTATTTATGCAGGGCCACCCTTATTATTAAGTCATTTCATAACAAGTGAAGGAAACGAAACAATTTTATCAGTGTTCTTCTTCTCTGAACCTTCCCCGTCGGAACCAAAGTGGTATTTCCATGGAGCTTCTGTTAAATTAGGCTATGGATTTGACTATCAGCAGACAACTACTTTTGCAACAGTAACAGTACGACAACATAAACGTGATATTAACAGACACGGATTTGTTAGTAATCTAACAATATTCAATCCCAGGTCAATATTATTTGGAACATATACCTGTAAAATTGAAAACAGCTTTGGACAAGTCCAACACGATTTTGTTGTTAATGAAGGTACTCAAAGGCATTATTTGTATATTTATTTTAAACAGATAGTAGTCTCAATAATAACTGATGAAATAAGCAATTAGTAAAGTTGAGTTTGTTTAACTTGTTAATGGAACTGCATTTATGCAAGACATAAGAGCTAAATCTAAATGCTGCTAACTTTTTTATCGAAGACTTTTGTTTTAGAAAATATATTTTGTGTCAGATATGGCACCATATACATCTATCGTAACATGCAAATAACTTGTGTCTTTTAGTCATTGTACACGAATAAAACTGTTTTGCAGCCAGCGTACCACCAACTCGTGATGCTAGTACTTCAGGTGATATTTCAACACCCATTATTGTCAGTGTGTCAGTTATAGTTGTCGTCTTTATTGTCATCCTTCTAGTAGTGCTCCATAGACGAAGAACTCAAAATGAAGGTAAAATAACAGTTTTTACACCTTAAATATCCGCACAATCGCATTATTCTATTACCAGGTAGCTACAGATAGACAATACTCAATGTTCAATTAAACCAATAAATTTTATTATCTTGTCTAGAAACAAAATTGAGATCAAAATTTGTCGAATCGAATCGTTAACAAGGAATAACCCATGCACACACAATTTTGATTAACGATGATTTATTTTTTTGTGATCAAATTAAAGTCAATTTATTGAATTTAAACTGGCATTCAGAAAAAAACAATTAAATTTCCAGGTACATTAGTCATATTTTTTAATTTTATCGTGGGTCAAAAAAATTCTTGAACTCCGTAACAAGATAAATACTTATTGTTTTTCATTATTTATAAATACAATGTCATCAAAGATACCAAGGTTATAAAATTATCTGCACCAAACGCGCGTTTCGTCCAGCTAAAACTCTCTTTATGGCGCTCAAACCACAAAAATATTTAAAATCCAAATAATAAGAATAGCAGATGTTCTAGAGCTACTATCATCAAAGGTTATCTTTACCTTACGAATCGAAAATCCTTAAAGATTTAATAATTTGTCTTTTATTTATGTTGACACTAAAGAATGCCATAAGTTGGTCAAACTGTCTTCAATTTTGATAGAAACATCGTCATTCGTATTGCTATTTAATTCCATAGAATGTTTGGTGATCGAATACTTAGAAAGTGTGCTAGATGGTAGCTTTCTTTAAACTCTGAATATAATATTTTGAACTACCTTTAATATATATTTACATGATAAGTGTGGACTTACAATGTTTCATAGAAGTTAAAGGTAAACAAATTACAATACATGCAAATACTAAAATGCGTTATTTTTAAAAATTTTATGTAAATAAGAATCAAGTACAGATTTTATGTCATACAAATGAGTGAAGTTATAAGCAACTCATAGTAATTTTATTCTATTCTAAAAACCATTTTTTTTTAGATGTATACATGGATCCTCCAATTCCATCCAGGTACTTTTTTATAAGTCATAGGGAAAAATTGTTTCGAAATTGTAATGTCAGAGATATTAAAAGCAATCAAAATGTTATGGTTGAAATTATCATGCATACGTACAAATAAGGTGAATTGTTGCATTCAACTGCAGCTGATTTTTATGCAAATAAAAAGGAAACAGTAAAAACGATTTTTAACGTACATTACTTCTCTATTATTGCTTAATTAATTATTGCGTTATTCGGTTGAAACCTGTTTTTGTGGCTTCAGACCGCTATGTTAATCTTCAAGCATCAGATAAATTCAAGAAAGATACCGTTTTAAAATGTTATATTTACTAATTGTGATTTTGTTGTTTTAGTTCTGTTCCAGATCTGTATAATTCCATTTCTTTGTCAACATTACAAGACCCATCGCAAGACTACTTAGATGTTTATTAGGACGATTCATTATTTGTGTGAATAGTTCTTTCTTAGTGTTCTATTATTTATGACTTAATGCATATTAATTTATTTCTGTCTTAACTTTCTACTTTCCTGCTATAACAAATATAACATCGTCGTTAGTACGCTTTATGACAAACATTGCAAAAGAAAAAAGCAACGAACGTCGTTATCCAAGACGTATTAAACAAAAAAGTGTTTTTTCATAAAAGCTTTATTTTGATAATAATTAAAATTATTTTCATTATATAAGTACATTTAATAGGCGCACCAGACGACTCTTGTAATCGTAAAAAAACGTACACTTACTAAATTTGTTTATGCTCAATTGTCTATTATCATATAAAATACATTTCTTTCTACAACATTTTGTTTATTCCAACGATAATTTGATAATACAGACAGTCTATCTCTTATCGCACAAGAAAGTACTTAATCTGTATTCTATGCATTGCAACAAGATTGCTTCTAAGGTGAATATCTCCCGGTATTGGCGTACATTACTGTTTGAAAGTAATTTAAATGTACTACAGATGTGCTTTATATTTTTTTACTAGTGCAAACACACGTCAGTTTTTATTATGTTGAATTGTTGTAAAGTCGACAACACCCCGACGACAAAAATTGTAAATATTCGTTATTGTGACGATATATATATGTACAGATTCTGGCATTACATGTCTTCATGATATCTCTCTGTAACTGTTTGCATAGTTGAGTGGATATTAAGTTTTATTTGATTTTTTAAACTGGCCGATATAATAATGCCTTGTATTCAATTTTTATGTTGAATAAAGTTTTCTATTTGTTTACGTGTTGACTAGCTAATTATACATGTGCTATTTAGTATATAATTATGTTTAATTGGTTTAGTCGGCCTGTTTCCTGCATTAAACTATTTGGGGCTAACCAAACGTTTGTAAAATGGATATGGAATTCTTAGCTTCCATGTGCATATAAACCATAACTTTTAATCCATCTTTACAATCTTCTACAAAAACTTAGACGATTTAATATTTGTACAAACATTTACGCCCTGCTATTTTTATTTTCATATTAATATTCATAATAGAAAAAATATTCCTACCAACATCGCCCGAGGAGAAAGTCCAAACGTGTTTATAAATAGTAGATAAAGGCAACAAATACAAGTATCATGCAATTTAGTAGCACACAGCTTTATCATTTTTTTAAATTCCCAATAAAGTGTATAAGTTTTGTATCCCTAAATGGGTTCAGAACATTTACACTGAAAATAATTACAATTTTTTGAAACTTCATGTTGTTAGGTTTGTTACAAGTAGTCTTATGTCAAAATAAACTAATTGTTTCAGAGCTAATTTTCGAAGGGTTGAGCACTGAAGTATCAAACGTTCTATCACATTGTACAGAGAAGATAACAAAAACACATATATTTTAATACAAAAATATGTCAAGTATTTAATTTCATAATAATGTTAAATAACTGGTATACATTCGAGTGATGGAAAGAAAAATATGGTTCTACGAGCTAACAACTACTCCAAAAGTACAAATACATTTGTTTTCAATAATATTTGTTTCATATAACAAACCCGTTAAAATTAAAACCTTGTTAAAACCATTAGAAAATTATTAGAAAAATAGTAATTTTAATTCCAGATTAACCTATAACAACTGTGTTTGCTATGTTTTACACAGCAATCAAATATCAGTAATCAAGAAGACATCTTTCTGCAGCCCACCAGTATTACAAGAATTGTAAGAATTGAATAAAAGGATATAAGATACAAGAGTTTTCAAAGTAATACAACAGAATCGAAGATATCGTGGAGTATTGCTAAACAATAAGTCTGTCTAGGATTAAATTATTCGTCATAAATGGCCATCCCGTGGTAAACAATGATAAACCACAGCCTACGTAATTATTTCTTATTCAAATCTAAATTACATTTAGATTACAAAAGTCACTTTCTAAAATTAAATTATAGCAATCAAGTGTGATAGAACACCTATATAGTGGAATAATAAATATGGGTGCTTTTAAGTAAATTGTTTGGACGCAGATTTTTTAAAACTTTTTTACTAATCAAAAATCATGTTTATTCTTAATCCGTATTCGTTACTATAGGTTAGCGTAATTTAGTTCAAATGTAAAAATTCGATATATACCGACAGCGTCAGAAGAAGATCCTGGCACTCTGTAAAGGCCTATCAGCAAGAAATGAGAAAATATCAAAGACGACCTCCGAAGTAGGGTTCTCATAAAAATTTTAAATAAATTTCAGTAGTTGGGATTCTTCATGGTGGCCATATTTGAAGTTCAATCGTTATAAGATTAAGAGCATATGTAAATGGTCTTTCATTGTGCAAAGCTATTATCAATTTTGCCTCTGTTGATTTTAGAGAAAATAAATGTGAAAAATATGAGCTAATCAAAAACAAAGATTTGCACTTTCTCGAACGAATAACCCTCATATCATCAACCAACAAATTTGCAATCTATTTTGCCTCGTAGTTTGAGAGAAAAATGAGGATATGTCTGCTTATCGGAAAGGGTGTTGGACATAGCAGCCACGTATAAGTCTAAACAGTCATAATTTAGAGGAGTATTGTAACGGATCTGGCATGCGTCGGGCCTTTACATTAACAATACATTTGGTCTCGTAGTTTCAGGGATTGTTTTACCTCACTTGAAGATGCTTTTAGCTATATCACAGCGTCCGTCCAATTTTTTATGGGGGAAATCCGACATTCCGCAGAAAAACGGGTACATCTTGAAAATTATAGTAGAAAACCACTTTCAAAAAATCAGACTCGAACTCACATTCACAATGTTGACACGTTATTTGACATCTGCAGATGGCTAACTTACTGGATCACCGATCCACAGCCCGTCCATTCAGAGATGTTTAAAGATTATGCCAAGAAAAAAGCGGATTGTCCATTGCTGCAATGTTTTGAAATGTGTAATCCTAGTAGAGGCCCTCACATCATTACAGGTAAGTTATAAACGTTTTGACTCTTTTAGTTCAGCGGAGAAGAAATTTTCAACCAATCGTAAAAAAGGATTACCAATTGTGGCCAATTTTTTGTCGCAAAATAAATTCAAAATGAGGAATGTTTGCTGGCAACCTTACAACAACATTCCTACTGTATGAAATCAATTGGGAAAGCATTTTAAAAACCTTTACAATGGAACAATTTTATGGGCTATGAATAATAGATGATGGAATTAACTCAACCTGTCTTGCAGTTAGTTGAGATAACAAGGTGCTTATTTTCTAACGAATTATAAGAAAAAATAAAGAAGTTTATGTGTTGGGATGCAAAGACAAAAGTCGACCAAAATCCCAATGGATTGGATAGCATTTCATTGAAATCAGTCCATTAAAAAATATGCCTATAATTCAAATTTCGTTGAATTGGGACAAAGTTGGCTTTTTCATATTGGGCGGGTGTAGTAAAATGGCCGACATTTTGAAACCAGAAATCCGACAAAAGTTCCAAAAAAGTGGCACACTCGGTGGACCCTTATCTACCTGTATATAAAGTTTCGTCGAAATCGGATGACGTTTGAAGTTTTGATTTTTTTTTACGGAGTCGTTTTAGGAGGGCGGCGGTGATGAAATGGCGGCCATCTTTTAAATTCCAAAAGCAGTATGCAAAATTTTGAAACTTAAATATTCACTATGCCAAGTATCATAATGCCCGTACGATCCTTTGTTAGTGAATAGTTCCGGAAATTTTCATAATCAACAACAAAAAAGAAAAACGATAATAATAAGAAAGGGTTTTTGGCGACTTAATAAACAACATATTCTTATATTACTTATGGTTAACAATTATATATCACCAGATATATTTGCTTGTTTGAATGATGTTTAACGCAACTATTGGCAATTATTTTAGATTTTTGATGGCATTGATTTAAATTTTAGGTTGGAAGGTGAAAAACAGGAGTTTCTACTGGAAGCCTCCGACCTTCGCAGTTAAATAGACAATCCCCTTATGCGTATTATAGATTATATGTAAGCATATAACTAACCACACTGTAACGACAGACAGAATACTGCTTCTCTACTGAATACACGTTTTTAATTACACTATATTTGTAACGTTTAGAGATCAAGTTTTTTAAACGACAATAAGTTCAGTAGTAACTATCTGAATTGGATCTACATTTTGGGCTTGCAATTTAAGAAATCAATAAAAGCTACAAGAAGGCCTTTTACTTACACTGTCGTCTGGAAACAAATAAAACAGTTCTGTTGTAAGATTGTTTCAATTTACCACTAATGCATACAGATTTTGCGATATGTATTTCAATGTTTCATTCAACGTTTCAAACCAGGTACTGCCATTTGCTATTAAACTACCCAAACAATTTTATTTGTAAATACTTATCTTGCTGACATCCCTTCAAACTTTCCAAGGCCGTTACTATGACATTGGTAGTTTTCAAAAAATGATTCTTTTCGCAAATACAATCATATAGTTACTTTGAACCTTGATAAGTATTTCCTATTGAAGCATATGACAACGAGTAACTATATAATTTGAAGTACGAATTGTAAGTGGTTTTTTTTAATTTCTGATATGTGGCATATGTGTTTAACTGAATCATGAATGAAATATCAACCGGACTTCCATCTCAAGCTAGTCGGTCAGTTTCCTTGCTATTTGTCTATTAAGATTGTGTTTGGACACATATGAACCAAGTTAATACCGTTCTTTACATTTAATCTTTACGTTTTTATTTGATCTGTTTATACTTATATTTTGTTGTTTGTGTACTTATTGTAATGTTCATTTCAATAAAAAGTTCAAAATCTATGTACTAGGCATCTTGAGGTATTAATATTTTCATCAATGTAACAGCATTAAAACCTTTTATTTTTCGACACGTCTTGTAAATGGAATGAAACGATATACAGACCTGGTTATTAACCATGACAGAACTTACTTGACTCTAAATCAAATTATAAATATACTGACAACCAAATCTGTCCATTGTTAAATTTCTGATTGATAACACATTTGTCACGTTTGGACATGTGATTGCAACAGACCTATATTTAGTACTCTTACGAGTCCTGCTAAAAAAGAGAGAATTACATTTCACATTCCGCAATATTGATGTTTTGTCCCTCAACAATACTAAAGTTGGTGACTATTTGCATTCAATCTACCAAATCGAGCTTGAAATTAAAGACACCACCAATACACTGAGGACAGCCTCTTACAAAGACCAACTTCTAGAAAAAGGGCGTTGAAAACTACAAACTAGACTCTATGACAAACGCGATGACTTCAATTTACCAACTGAAAACATCCCATTAATGGATATCAACATTCCAGTAGCTCCAGCGTAAAAAGTGTACATGTCACAACTTATACATTATTCCAGATCATTAGTTCGGTATTCCGATTTTCTAAACCGCTCACTGCTAGTTACTATTAAACTACGCAAACAAGGGTTTGCTGTACCTAGGTTGATGTTATCTTTACAGAAGTTCTATGGTCGTCACCATTACTTAATGGATGGTTATGGGAAATCAATCTCTCTAATAGGATCGGACATATGCGCTGAGTTATAGGTAGTCTTTCCTATTTTCTTTTAGGATTTGTTGTCCCTTGACTTTTGGCTCTTGTTGTTCGGTCTGTTTCCTTGTTTTTTTCACCAATAGTGAAGCACTTTACCAGAATCGATAGAACATTAAATATCATCTGCAACAATGCAGATATTATGTGCATAAATCTGTAGGATTGTGTGTAGAAGAGATGACGTCATTTAAACGTATATTTAAAACACAGTAGAAAAGGATACACAAATATAGCAAAACATTTTAACGAAACAAGACACTTTAAACCTTTATTTAATTTTTAATTGTTCAGTAGGTATAAAATGACCCTTTACGTGCACTTCTCAGTTTCCAAAAAAGCGTCGAACAATTTTGGATAACTAACTGTTGTTGCCTCTCGTTGGTGAACTCTCAACGATTTAAACCACAAAAAAAACAAGACGGTTATCACTAGTGAAGCAGAATATAGTTAGCCGTCTGATATTCTTCAAATTACTTTGAGTTTGCTTGTATAGTTTGTGCCTTGTTGTGGTGATGAGTTTTTTTTCTGTTAGAATTGTAAATGGATTTAATGTTTTGATAACAATCTTATATCTCCTGATTTACATTCTTTAAATTTAATAAATAACACCAATCAATAGAGATACATGTTTTTTTCTATTTGAATTGAATTGTCGCTTTCATTCCTGTTGATCACATTCTACTGGATTTCTAAAACTATCGGTGTATTAATTTCATTCAACATCAAGATTCAGCCGTTTGAATTTAATTTACGCTAATCGTCATTTCGAGTTAATAGTAGCTAAGAGTCAAGTTGACCAAGTACAAAGTCTTGTTTTCCATAAATTCACTCATGAACTCCTTTGCCAGTCTGTATTAGTTTACACATGTTCTTATTATAAAAGTGTTAAGAATCTAATTGAACCGGTATATTCCACTTCTGGTGTCTTGTCTTTGCAGCAGTTGTTTCTGTTTTTTTTTTTTTTTTATTTTCCTGTATGTAGTCGTTTAATTTATATGAAATTTTGTGGCTTGTTATATTTTTCCTTGTTTATACAGTCATTATTTACCCGTATATTCAGTAAATGAATGTCTTGGTGTAACAATAACTGGCTAGAGATGTGGATGTTTGTGTTCACTTTTATTTAAATCATGCTTTTGGATATTATTTAATGATATAATTGATAACGACAACACATTACCTAGTATATTTTTGTCAGGTACCTTTCAGTTTCAAATTGATATAATTGTTGCTTTAAGCGCCTCTCACGAGTGTTTATTAGACGAAATGTATAATTGTTTGTATTTAAATAAATTGCGATTTGATCACGAAAATTGCGTATGCTTTTGGAAATTTCAAAACTTTCGAAGCAATAACCATTATAAAACTATGTCTTTTAACCTGCCTGTGTGCCTTATTTATCTATTAAAGGCACTTTCTTAGTGAAAATATATTTTGGCGGCCGCCAGCAACCGCTGAGGCTCGAGAGAGTTAAAACGTATATCCAAGGTAAAAAGTTTATATACCCAATCGGCGGCAAAAATTCTTCAATATTCATCCGGAACATTTATTATATGAAAGATAAACCGGACATACGGAAAATTCACGGTATCTAATGGGATGTTTGGGTTCTAAATATTAACAGCATAAAATGTAAACAATGAAAAATAATTAAGGAAAATAGTTAGGCGCTTGTTTCATTCTTAAGCGCGCTAATGTTTACAATCAAGAAAAATAACCAGAGACTAACGAGTAATATAGACTATTATCACATCCTTGAAAAGTAATCAGTCCATAAACAAGACTAACAATAATAAGACTCAAATTTGTTACCTCAAAACAAATGTCGACAAGATTAACCAAATTTCAACAAAAAGCTTTGAAAAATGTACCAGTGGCAGTACTAAAATTGATGTTATATAGTTTTATTGACCGGGTAAATGTAGGTCAATAACACTTAGTTTTAATGTCAACAATATCAAGGAACTGGTCAGAAAGTTTATACACCTCTTATTAAGAACGGAACTAATTTTTTGAACAATAAAAATTTCATCAAATAAAAAACAATTTTGGCCGTAACGGTAACGAGTTCAATGTAGAGATGAAAAATTGGCAATCCATGTCAATTGGAACGACAACACAATTGATGACCTTTGCAACTCGTTGTAGTTCCCCATAAAATAGTGTACTTCTTTGTAATTTTTTTTCTTTGGCTTTTTCTTGTTTTGGTTCTACTTTTGGGCTTATTGGAAAGAAGGATGTTTGAAAAAAATTTAAATTAAACATTTGATGAAATATAATGGATTAGGAGTAATTTGGTCTGGTGGAAAGATTGCAGATTTCCTGTTTTCAGAGTCTTTCAGACTTCATTCCTGAAGATAGGGATGCTTCCAGAGCTTTAGAAAGAGTTAGAAATGGTCATTTTTTAAAAATTTTCAGATATCGTGTGGAAGTGATATGATACTTTCAGACCACCAAATGTCATCCCAGTAAAATCGGTGGAATTTTTTATTGACTTTATGTTAAAATGAACAAAGAGGAGAAAAAGTGGTCTTCAACAATTGTGGTTTTGTTCCAATTAAGATTGGGGTTGAACAATCTATCTCCACGCAATGGATTCTGGGTATCCTACGTCAACCACAATCACCTCTCTACATCGGTTGACATTGTGAGAGATATCTCTCATGGCACATACGCTTCGCCTACAGACGCAGTAATTGCAATGTAAAATTGTATCAAACGTGTATTATTTTACAAACATCTTTCTTTTGTTTACAAACGATACAAGCAGACGACAATAGTAGCCCCGCAGAAAATGGGGAATGACGTGTGGCAGAGGTTATATCTGGGAACCAGATATGTTCTCTATGCCGGAGAGTGGAAGTCGAGTACACCGCTGCCTGCTGTAAGAATCGAACCCGCAATCTCGGTGTTGACAGACCACGTGATCAATAGTAGATGAACTAACTTAACACTCGGCCGCCATAAATCAGAGGAAATTACAATCCTTACATAGTTTTCTATGGAACATAGGGATGTTGTCTCTATTCGTTGGTATTGACATTATATCCGGTAGAAACAAGTTTTTTTGAGTGCTTATGTCATTGAGTGCTTATGTCTTTATATTGAGTGCATATGTCTTTATATTGGGTGCTTATGTCTTTATTTTCAGTGTTTATGTCTTTATATTGCGTGCTTATGTCCTTATATTGAGTGCATATGTCTTTATATTAAGTGCATATGTCTTTATATTGAGTGATTTTGACTGTAAAGTCAGTTTTCTTAACTCTATGTTGGGTGGGTTTACCATTATATTCGGTGGTTTTATCATTACAATTATGTTTTATCTATTGAGTGCTTATATCTTTATATTGAGTGCTTATGTCTTTATATTGAGTGCATATGTCTTTATATTACGTGCATATGTCTTTATTTTGAGTGGTTTTGACTGTATAGTCAGTACTCGTAACTCTATGTTGGGCGGGTTTTCCATTTTATTCTGTGGTTTTATCATTATATTATGTTGTATCTATATTATCTTGAGTGCTTATGTCTATATGTTAAGCTCTTTCATTATTATATTCAGTAGACGTGTCTATATAGCGGTATATAGGAATCACCCTGTCTGTCCGTCTGTCTGTCTGTCCTCATTCTTTGTAAGCGCAACACCTCCTAAACCGCTTGATGAAATTTAATGAAACTTAGCATAAAGGAAGTACATTATATGTAAATGTGCATATTGACATCAGATATCGTTACGTGGAGATAATTGGACTTGAAAGCGAAACGGGGGGTATCTCTTTGTGAGCGTGTAAACGTCGATCCAGTAACGTCGCAAGACACATTGTGCATAAACAATACAGGAATTCCTTTTCATTGTCAATGGATTGATTTGATTGGATGTTTGCTTTACGTCCAGCGAACAGTATTTCAGGTACAATTAGGACGATAGCAAGTTAACAAACAATTAATAAACGGTACAAGGGGATGGTATGGGACACGGAACTGGAGGGTCTTCACCCAGTCACACGCTGGCTGCTCTGTGGGTAGAGCACTGGGAACCTTCGAGTATGGTCACAGTAATGTCAAAGGGAGGTTTTCCAAAGGAAGGTTTTACACAAATGAAAACAAAATTTTTCGTATGTATTGTATATAGTGTAACAAAAATGTCAACAATCGCTCGTATGAGATGTTGAATAGTTACAGTTTACTTCTAAACTGTACCGACTAAAATAATAAAATAGTAATATATGCGTGTGTAAAGTTGTCGAACAACACCTAGATACATAATTAAAGCGAAAACAGTTTTAAACTTTAAAAATTGCACAAATAATTTGCCAGACCAATAGGTTTCGTCGCTGTTTTCAACAATAACAAGCTCCGTCTTCAAAAACGATAACCGACGCAGTAAAAATAGAAATTGCATTTCTCTACGAGTGGCCTTGTCATGCAAATATCAAAATATCAAACATTAAGTCCTCTATACAATTAACCAGAAATGCTTGGTGGAAATTTTCGGGACGTACGGGCGGACAAATGTTGGTAAACCTTATAATAATGACCAAGTAAAATAAGTTTGAACTTTCAAAACAAACATGTCTTTTCTTTAAACATTCTCATTCTTTATTTCGTAAAACAGAATAAATAATATTTCAACAAATTATTTTATTTTGGTGTTTTCAATACGTATAATTAATTATTTACACGTGTGTTAAGAAACATTCATAATGTATATGGAAACCTACTGCCTACGGTATAGAAAGGATTTCTCTGAATGCACAGAAGCATATTATCTATCAAATGATGTGAACAAATTGAATATAAGAAATTTTGTAATAAAATGTATATAGTTTAAATTCAACATGTATATATATATATATATATATATATATATATATATATATAAGTCTAGAGAATTATGCAACGATACAAATTTAAAGATGTTTCTACTAAAAAAATGATTCTATTAATAAATATGACAAAATTTTCGACCAACTGATGGCCTCTTCAGTGTCAATATCAATCTATAATATAATATATATATATATATATATATATATATATATATATATATATATATATATATATATATATATATATATATATATATATATATATATATATATATATATATATATATATGGTTGTTAATTTGGATGTAATATATAGAAATAATAAAGAAATATTTTTTAAACGTTTTTTTGCACTCCAGAAAAGCCCGCAAAAATCCAGCGTGTTTATATGCGTTCTAAGTTCCGCTTCAATTCAGTATATTATACAAAGCTCTCTACATAATTATGGTGGCATATATCTGCCCCTACTTGTCACATAACTAAGTCAACATATTTTGTTAAATAAGTCGCCTTGTCACTTAATTTAGTCTACTTGTCACATATTTAAGTAAACTTGTCAGATAATAAAGTTTAATATTTTTAAGAAAAATTAACCGTATTTTGCGTATTTGCCCTTTACATGCCATACATAAGTTGATATAACTATCTGACAAGTAGACTTGTTTTTCTGACACGTTGACTTATTTATCTGGCATGTAAACTTAATTATTTGACAAGTAGACTTATTTATCTAACAAGTCAACTTATCAGATAATTATCTCAACATGCAGATAAATAAGTCTACTTGTAAGATAATTAAGTTCACATGTCAGATAATTATGTCAACTTGTCAGATAATTAAGTCTACTTGTCAGATAATATATGTCAACTTGTGTATGGCATGAAAACGGCAAAAATTAAAAAAAACGTCTTTCTTTTCTTAAAAATATTAGCACTTGATTATGTTAAAAGTTTACCTTAATATGTGACAAGTAGACTTAATTAAGTGACAAGTAGACTTATTTCACAAATTATGTAGACTTAGTTATGTGACATTTAGGGGCAGATATATGCCACCATACATAATACTTTAATTGCAGTTTTAAATAATTACTTAAAACATAGATAGCAAAATCTACTAATAATGAGATGGGGGGCATTAACAGGTGATCATTTTTGTTTTGTATTTTCCCAAAACAGATAACATTAAATTTAAAATAATTTACGTAAAAAAATATAAAAAACCAATGTGTTCAAAAATAAAAAAAATATGTAACAGCAGAATCTCATCGATTACTCCTTTCATAGTAAGACTAAATTACAATAAAACAAGTGGTGAATAAAATAAATTGACTGATAACAGAGAAGAAATCTTTAAACAGTGTTCTGACTATAAACAGCAAATAGGGTTTTTATTTTCCTTATAACAGTTAACAACAATGTCATTTTTTAAGAAAAAAGTTGACAGTTGTTTTATTAAACTAGAGGCTCCCAGGAGCCTGTAATCGCACACCTGGAACACAAATGACTAGCTTTTAAGTTATTGTGAAAAAACTTAACATTTCTTCAAAATGTTAGGTTAAGTAAAATAACTCCTATAAGGTGCCGTCTGACAATTTGTGAAAATTAAATAAATGGTAGGCCTTGTCCGTAAGGGTAATTTAGAAATTTACAGTTTTACTCTAGGTGTATTACATAGTAATTTATAAAACGATTATTTGTACACATTCGTAATTAAAGGGCAATAACACCTATAAGGAATCATCTAGCAAATTTAGACGAAACAATGATTTGTATGCCTTGCTTTGCTGATCATTTGTGCAATTTACATCTTTAATCTAGCTGTTATAGTTTTCAAGTTACAGGACAACAACGAAAATTTCATAAAAAATTGTCATTTAACTTAAGGGCGATAACTCATTTAAGGAGTCATCTGACAGTTTCAGACCAATGAAGTGAATTGTAAGACTTAAATTGCTGATAATTTTGTCATTTAGTTTCACTCTACCTCTTATAGTTTTCAAGTTAACAACTTAGCACTAATAGCAACTATTGTAGACCTAAATGTGATGATCAATTTGAAGTAACGGTTTTCTCTATAGCTATTATAAATTTTGAGATAATGAACAAAAACTTGTGTTGACAACCATGTTCTATTTTTAATAATAGCGGCCATCTTTGTCTGTTGTGTAAATTTTAAACTAGGAACCCTAAAGATGATTATGGCCAAGTTTGAAAAAATTGGCCTGGTGTTTTCAGAGGAGAAGATTTTTTAAAAAGTTTACGACGGACGACCGACGCGACACCAAGTGATGGCAAAAGCTCACATGGACCTTTGGTCCAGATGAGCTAAAAAACCAGTTAACAGACGTGTAACAATACCCATAACACGTTTACAGAAAAGATCTTGCCCTCAATAATAGTACTAACTTTAGAATTTTCATTTTATCAACTTTCCGAACAAACCCGTTCTATTGGCTTTTCAATATTCAAGAAATATAATTACGATTTCCCTCTCTCTCCAAACACAAACACACACACGCGCGCGCGCTACCAGTTGGTTACAATAAACCAGTTATTTGTTTACATGCACCGGGAAATTTTAGAATATAGCAATCAGAAGAAAATACACGGAGGCACCTGATTTGATGTTGGTGTTCTAAAAATAGCAAAATTTCCAAATATATAAACATTATTGATTGAAAATCTATATTTGGGGTAACATTTTTAAGAGCCAGGAAAATCAAGCTTATCTTAAAAAAAGAAGAAGGTTAGACATTTTGTTACTTCAGTCAGTGCTGCTTTTCGCATCCAAAATTTTTGCCGCACGACATATTTTTTTTTATTAATAATAAAGTCTCTCATTTCAACTTACACAAGTAACTGCTTTGGGGGGTTTAAAATAAGAGGATTTCATTCATAAAGTCTTAACTGCGGGTACCCCTTACGGAAAAGGCAATGTTAAACATTTGGTTTATTGTAACCAGTTTCATATACGTGCTTTTTGTAATTTAAATACCTGTCCGGCCTACACATAGATAATCAATAATATCAAGGTAAAGCTATGGATAACGTTATAAAAGTTATAGAAAAGGAAAGTACATTTTTGAGAGATGTGTGGAAATACAAGCCGAAAATCGATTCTGACCTGTTTATGTATGCAAATTTTGGAACAAGGATGATTTATATGAATCGCTTTGACACGAATAGGTTCTTCAAAATGAATTGCTCTGAACATGTTTCGATGGAAACGGCAACAATGTTACATAACATTAACACCATCAACAAACAATATTCTGACAGACATCCAGAAACAATCAGGCTCTGCAAAACAATGGTGTTGAATGAATATTCAAATGAAACCAAGGCAACAAGATTGAGTACAGGGGAAAAGTTAGACAGTGTCGCAGATAACTACACATCCATTCAAGCAGGGACGTTCGTAAAGAATGACAAAAATAATTCAATACCGAACAATTTGCGTAATTATCTTCCATGTAACTCCTTATCAGTAACGAGTGACAACATATCTGGGATACAGTTGCATACACACTCATTTGAAGAGTGTATCACAGATGATATACTGGACATGCTGCAGATTTCGTCAGGTAATTGTGATCAGAAAATTGGTTACCTGTGTCACAAATCTTTGATCAGTCAGAAAAAACATGAAAAGTTTGAACAAAATGAATTTATTTGAATTTTCTCTTTTTAAAGCATATTACTGCTTAAGACCAAACAAACTACTAAAATTTCGTCGCTATGTAACAATCATTACACATGCATGAAAAATAGCAAGAAATTCGACCAAACAAACTCGATGAATTTTCTCGTCATCTCATCTCAGGACTGTCGCCATTCGCTGAGATACGGACGGGAAAATGCATCTCGTTTAAAAAAAACGTAAATAATCTATAAATATATCTAATTCTATCAAACAGGTAGATGTTCACAAATGCTTTTAATCTTTTAATCTTTATATATATTTAGCAATTTCAAGAGTTAGCTTCCAATAAAATAAACATGATATTTTTTTAATTTATGAACTTTTTTCAAACATTGTTGCATTCTAAAATACGTGTGTGGTATTTTTAAATAATGCAAAATAGCAAAAAATAGTGTATATAAATTTTAAATGCTCAGGCCAAAGGACAGCCCTCAATTTAAGAATTTGTTGAATATTTATGTCTAATTAAATTTACACCTGACTACCAAAATGAAGAAAACACTACATTCATTGGTTTAAATTAAATGTCATTGAAGAACTCCAGATGCGCGTTTCGCCTAACACAGACTCGTCAGTTGCGCATAAACCCCAAAATATTTGAAATCCTAATTATTAAGATTTTGTCCATCTTGTATTCTCAAAATACCGAAGCGTATTACCGAATCCGGCTAGGGCCATCTACACCTTACAAAGTATATATTTCTGGTACATTATTTAGTTCTCATTGTTTTTTAAAGGCATTCTGGAACTTATAGTCTATAGCCCATTATTTTGTTTAGATAATTTGGTATTTTATATGAAAAAGGACAAAAATGAAGTATACAGAACAAAAGCTTTATTTCCAACATTCTATTCTCTAGAGAGTATACACGCAGCAGTTTGTTATAGAGTTGTAGAGGCTTTTCGTGTTTATCTTTAGCACAAATTTTGCTGACGTTTTTATTGAAAAAAATTAATTAGGAAGATCTAGTCTCAAAATTGTGCTCTATTGTGTTTTACTTGAAATTTCTTTCTAGACCTCCCTATGCAAGTCAAATGTTTGCTTCGAACTCTTCAGCTGATTCACATCTACGACCCTCAACCTTTAAGTCTTTAGATAAAGTCACGAATTGTATGCTGAAGAAACTTACAATATAATCAAAATGGGTGGCATTCTGTTAAATTTATTACGAACTTGTATGCAAAAAGTTTACAAAAAATGTAACCGTTTGATCATCGATACTGACGATAATAGTAGTCTAAATCAAATAATTGGTGAATTTTACGTCAACGTCGTCGAATGTATGTATAATGTTATTTCACTCTGCCATATGTTTAGTGTTCATCTGCTACTAGGTGTGTTATGAAAATAATGGAAATGTCTTGTGGAGACCAACTCATATATATTCACGCCTCAATTTCATAAAATTTCTCAAATTGGGATTTTCCTGAAATCCCCGAGTATTTCCACAACTTTGAATTATTACTTTATCTGATTGGTCTATTTGTGAGTTGATGATACATGTAAGTTAAAGGAATCGTTAAATTTAAGGGGTCGTCCATAATTGTCAACGATTTTCATAAGTGTGCAAACCAAACCGCACACTAGAGTGAAGGGGTTAAAAATTTCGACATTTTCGCGTACACTTTCTTTATCTTCAAGAAATTTTTCGTTTCCGTGGTGTTTGGTTTTTATATTAGTTTAATGGTTGATGTACACTTGTTGATGTACACTTTTTGATGGGGGTGGGGTGTCTCAAAAAGTGTGTTTTTTGCACACTTGTGAAAATGGTTGACAATTATGGACGATCCCTAAGATGTATTATGAAACCGGGACCAGGCTGTTTTCCCAGGAAAGTTATGGACAGTTTCGTCTACATGAGATTGTATTTAAAAATAAGCAAAATACGTCTATCCTAATTGCTTGACATATCACGAAAATAACATATATTATGTGGTTCCAGTGTTTTCAATCCGAATCATCCACGTAGGCATTGACATCTGCATGATGCCGTAAGTTCTTGTCATTTATATTAAATTCTTTGCCAACTTTTGTCCACCCGACATTCGACCTTGTCATGTTAATTAAAATCTCAAATTTGTGTAGAAATGAATAAAAAGCGTAAATAACTGCGTATATGAATATAGCAAATAGTAAAAAAAAGTATTTGTTCTGGATTGCAGGCACCAAAAAGGAAAGGAAACATAATTATTATAAACAATCAACTGCACTGTACGAGTACCTAAATGGTCATCTTGGAGATAAAGAACTTGTTGAAGCTAGACGAAGTCTGCTAGATCACCGCCTATCAGTTATTGGACTATCATTCCATTACCTAGTGAGTGGAAGCAAAGCTGAGGGTCTTGATATTCAAAGTAGTGATCTTGATTCAATGATAATTGAATCACTAGTACATGAAATTGATGACAGAACCCATGTTGAAAATGGCTATCTTTTTGATTCCACCGAGGATTCATCCACTCCAGGGTACACTTTTATTCAAGAAGTGGAAAGAAGCAATATTGTAGGGTACTTAACAAGCAGCGAATATATAAAATCTAAGTTACAAGAAACGAAATTAGAAATCAAAGTACCATTAAGATTTCTACAACACGGACCATCTATCGCTGCGTCACCTTTTCAGCAAGACGAGGATATTGTTTTCTGCTTGAAATCTGAAAAGTGGCCACGAATTGCTACTGAATGGAAATATAGAAAAAGATATTTCGGGTGGCCAACTCATGAAACAGTACACCACGTTACTGAATCTGGATGTCATATTGTGCCGAAGGGCGCAGGGCTAGAAACTACCTTCCAGAATGAACAATGGCGACTTTCATTTTCGCAAGCTGAAACCGCTCTTATAAGATCCTTTAACCATACTCAGATCATGGTCTATGGTGGTCTCAAAGTATTATTTAAAGAAACAAGTAATGAAAAGGAACATATGCATGTGGATATAATTTCATCGTACATTTTAAAAACATCCTTGCTTTGGCTTTCAGAGGAAAATGAAAGTTCAATGTGGGTTCCGAATAACATTTTATTCTGCATTTTGCTTTGCATTGAACGAATTGCAAAATGGATAAAGGATAGGAATTGCCCAAATTACTTTGTTCCTGCTCATAATATGTTTTATGATAAAATTACGGACAATAAAGCACTAGACTTGCTACTAGATTTGACGAGAGTAAAACACAATATTTTTCGACTTATATGCAAGACATCCTACCTCCGTAGCAGTGACTACTTCTGCGCAAACCATTCATACCAGCTGTCATGGTCGATAAAACAAAGCATTGATTCCTGTTGTTTGAATTTTATCTTTTCAAAAAAAGTAGAACTCTTTTGTGTATTGCGTGGTTTGCCGTCCAATGCCAATGGATGTTTCTTAGCTAAACGCGTAAAACAACCATACATGCCAAAAAGACTTCAGAGAAATATAGCTATTTTCTTTTGTCACTATATAGGACCTTGTTTACTGCAGCAATCCAATAAGTCTATGTATTGTTTTAATAAACGTTTTGTGAAGTATCTCATGTGTGGTAACAAGACAAACATGATTTCATCGAAGATATTTCTTGCTACATGGCTGTACAACCAAAAGCGATACCAAGACTGTCTACTAGTACTTAAGATAATATTCAAAAGACTGAAATATGCATGCTATATTTCTGGATTGTCCAAAGTGGTCAGTATTGAAACAGCAGAGGCAAAAATTATTAACCGACTGTTTAAAGTGATGGATAAAGCAGAACAATTTTGCATGGAAATGATAATATTTCCATATGACTCTCAGCATCTTCCAGACGAACTCCGTGGATACGCTATCTATGCGAAATCGCTGTTTTCCGCGAATGGGAAATGCATTAATGCAATATGTATCAATCCGTTAACATATTGCTGTTTTTTGAGGTTCTTATCTTACCATCGACAAGGATTAGTAAAAAAGCGGGAAAATGCATTACAGGCGTTTGAACACATTCAATATACCGGGACTTGCTTTGATATTGAAAATCAGAAAGTTATGCACTCTTTTTTAAAAAGTATATGTTTGACAATTACAAAACAAAATAACGAAACGATCAACTATGACGAAATTGTGAATACTGTAAAGAGTCCAGTATATAATCTTGAGGACAGCGGGCTTGAAATTTAAGTCATGTACAAATATCTGAAATATCTATCAAATTGTGTCGAAAATTCATATAATAACAAGATATTCGGCACCTATTTTCCCAGCTGCATAATGTATGCAAAAAAAAAAATAAATTCCGTGTTTCGGGTGAAATAAATGTATAATGAACATTTTTTGTTTTAAATGTCATTAACGCTTTATCAAAATGCCTAAACACGTACAAATCGGTTCTGACCATATCGAACATCACTAGATGTTTTTATCAAACGACTCTAATCCATGTAATGTCCGCATAAAATGCGTTTTTATAAATAGCGACATATTTCAATTTAAAAAAAAAGTTTAAAAAAAATTAAAGATTAATTTCGCAACAAATTAATTAAAACTCAAAGAATAAGCAATAAATAAAATTTAAATCTATCGAAATGTGTGTCACTAATGCAGGGAAGTAACATACAATGATTTGTTGAAAAACCCCGGGGAAAAGTCGTGTAGCTTGTCTAGTACACATTCTGTCATTAGATACCAAGTACACACAGATCAGTTTATAAACCCCGGGTACACGAAGAGTCAGTTATTTGACCTCCAATACACTCGGAGTCGGTCATTAGACCCCTAGAATACCCATAGTCAGAAATACAGAGGTCAGATATTTGACCCGTAGAATATACACACAGTCATTACACACTCAGTAAACACAGACCAGTCATTAGACATCTCTCAAACACGGAATCAGTCTTTAGACCACTTGTACACAGTCATTGTACCCCCCCCCCTCCCGGTATACACAAAATCAGTCAGGCCCCCAATACTCATCGAATCATTCATTACACGCCAGTACAGATTTAGTCAACAAATACACACTCAGTCATTAACCCCCCCCCCCAAGTACAAACACAGTGAGTCATTAGATCTCGAGTGCACACAGAATCAGACATGAGAGCTCCTGTATAGACAGTCAGGCATTTGATCCAATTACACATTGAGTCAGCCATTAGACCGCCAGTTTATACAGAGTGAGTCACTTAGACCCCCATGGCACACAGAACCATTCATTAGACCCCCAGAGAACAGTCGGTCAATAAACCCAATGCACACAGAATCAGTCATTTTACCCCCAGTACACACGGTCAGTCATTAGACCACATTACATACATTCATTCATTAGACCCCCAGCACACTCAGTCAGCCATAAGACCCCAAGTGCACACGGTCAGTCATTAAACACCCAGTGCACACAGTCGGTCATTGGACCCCATTACATACAGTCATTCATTTGACCCCCAGTACACTCAGTCAGCCATAAGACCCCAAGTGCACACGGTCAGTCATTAGACCCCCAGTGCACACAGTCGGTCATTAGACCCCAGTACAAACAGTCATTCATTCGATCCCAAGTACAGTCATTAGACCTCAGTACACACTGTCTGTCATTAGAACCCGAGTACATACAGTTTTTCATTTGACCGACAGTACACACAGGCAGTCGTAAGACCTCCTTTACACACAGTAAGTCATTATACCCTAGCACACAGTCATTAGATCGTCAATACACACAGTCAGTCATTAGACCCCATTTAACCCAGTCACTCACTAGAGCCCTCGTACACACGAGTGAGTCATGAGACCTCCAATACGTGCAAAGTTAGTCATTTGATCCCCAGTCCACACATAAGACACCCAGTGCACAATCAGTCATTAGACCTCAGTACAAACAGAGTCAGTCATTAGACCCCAGCACACAGAGTCAGTCATCAGACCTCGGTAAACACGGAGTCAGTCATTAGACCCCAGCACACAGTGTCAGTCATTAGACCTCAGTACACACAGTGTCAGTCATTTGACCCAGTACACACAGAGGCAGTCATTAGACCCCAGCACACACAGAGTCAGTCATTAGAACTCAGTACACACAGAGTCAGTCATTAGACCTCAGTTCACACAGAGTCAGTCGTTAGACCTCAGTACACAAAGAGTCAGTCATTAGACCTCAGTTCACACAGAGTCAGTCATTAGACCCCAGCACACAGAGTCAGTCATTAGACCCCAGCACACAGAGTCAGTCATTAGACCTCAGTACACACAGAGTCAGTCATTAGACCCCAGCACACAGAGTCAGTCATTAGACCTCAGTACACAAAGAGTCAGTCGTTAGACCCCAGCACACAGAGTCAGTCATTAGACCTCAGTAAACACGGAGTCAGTCATTAGACCCCAGCACACAGTGTCAGTCATTAGACCTCAGTACACACAGAGTCAGACATTAGACCTCAGTAGACACAGAGTCAGTCATTAGACCTCAGTTCACACAGAGTCAGTCGTTATACCTCAGTACACAAAGAGTCAGTCATTAGACCTTAGTTCACACAGAGTCAGTCGTTAGACCTCAGTACACACAGAGTCAGTCATTAGACCTCAGTTCAAACAGAGTCAGTCATTCGACCTCAGTACACAGAGTCAGTCATTAGACCTCAGTACACACAGAGTCAGTCATTAGACCTCAGTACACAGAGAGTCAGTCATTTAACCTCATTACACAAAGAGTCAGTCATTAGACCTCAGTTCACACAGTCAGTCATTAGACCCCAGCACACAGAGTCAGTCATTAGACTCCAGGACACAGAGTCAGTCATTGGACCTCAGTACACTGAGAGTCAGTCATTAGACCTCAGTACACACAGAGTCAGTCAATTAACCTCAGTACACACAGAGTCAGTCATTAGACCCCAGTATACACAGAGTCAGTCATTTGACCTCAGTACACAGAGTCAGTCATTTGACCTCAGTACACACAGAGTCAGTCATTTGACCTCAGTACACAGAGTCAGTCATTTGACCTCAGTACACACAGAGTCAGTCATTTGACCCAGTACACACAGAGTCAGTCGTTAGACCTCAGTACACAAAGAGTCAGTCATTAGACCTCAGTTCACACAGAGTCAGTCGTTAGACCTCAGTACACAAAGAGTCAGTCATTAGACCTCAGTTCACACAGAGTCAGTCATTAGACCTCAGTACACAGAGTCAGTCAGTAGACCTCAGTTCACACAGAGTCAGTCATTAGACCTCAGTACACACAGATTCAGTCACTAGACACCAGCACACAGAGTCAGTCATTAGACCTCAGTACACACAGATTCAGTAATTAGACCCCAGCACACAGAGTCAGTCAAAAGACCTCAGTACATACAGAGTTAACCATTGAACCTCGGTACACACAGTCAGTCAATAGACCTCAGAACACAAAGAGTCAGTCATTAGACCTCATTAAAAATAGAGTCAGTCATTAGACCCCAGAACACAGTGTAGATCATTAGACCTCAGTACACACAGTCAGTCAATAGACCCCAGTACATACAGTCAGTCATTTGACCCAGTACACACAGAGTCAGTCATTAGACTCCAGGACACAGAGTCAGTCATTAGACCTCAGCACACAAAGAGTCAGTCATTCGACCTCAGTACACAGAGTCAGTCATTAGACCTCAGTACACACAGAGTCAGTCATTAGACCTCAGTACACAGAAAGTCAGTCATTTGACCTCAGTACACAAAGAGTCAGTCATTAGACCTCAGTTCACACAGTCAGTCATTAGACCTCAGTACACACAGAGTCAGTCATTAGACCTCAGTTCAAACAGAGTCAGTCATTCGACCTCAGTACACAGAGTCAGTCATTAGACCTCAGTACACACAGAGTCAGTCATTAGACCTCAGTACACTCAGTCAGCCATAAGACCCCAAGTGCACACGGTCAGTCATTAGACCCCCAGTGCACACAGTCGGTCATTAGACCCCAGTACAAACAGTCATTCATTCGATCCCAAGTACAGTCATTAGACCTCAGTACACACTGTCTGTCATTAGAACCCGAGTACATACAGTTTTTCATTTGACCGACAGTACACACAGGCAGTCGTAAGACCTCAGTACACAGAAAGTCAGTCATTTGACCTCAGTACACAAAGAGTCAGTCATTAGACCTCAGTTCACACAGTCAGTCATTAGACCTCAGTACACACAGAGTCAGTCATTAGACCTCAGTTCAAACAGAGTCAGTCATTAAACACCCAGTGCACACAGTCGGTCATTGGACCCCATTACATACAGTCATTCATTTGACCCCCAGTACACTCAGTCAGCCATAAGACCCCAAGTGCACACGGTCAGTCATTAGACCCCCAGTGCACACAGTCGGTCATTAGACCCCAGTACAAACAGTCATTCATTCGATCCCAAGTACAGTCATTAGACCTCAGTACACACTGTCTGTCATTAGAACCCGAGTACATACAGTTTTTCATTTGACCGACAGTACACACAGGCAGTCGTAAGACCTCCTTTACACACAGTAAGTCATTATACCCTAGCACACAGTCATTAGATCGTCAATACACACAGTCAGTCATTAGACCCCATTTAACCCAGTCACTCACTAGAGCCCTCGTACACACGAGTGAGTCATGAGACCTCCAATACGTGCAAAGTTAGTCATTTGATCCCCAGTCCACACATAAGACACCCAGTGCACAATCAGTCATTAGACCTCAGTACAAACAGAGTCAGTCATTAGACCCCAGCACACAGAGTCAGTCATCAGACCTCGGTAAACACGGAGTCAGTCATTAGACCCCAGCACACAGTGTCAGTCATTAGACCTCAGTACACACAGTGTCAGTCATTTGACCCAGTACACACAGAGGCAGTCATTAGACCCCAGCACACACAGAGTCAGTCATTAGAACTCAGTACACACAGAGTCAGTCATTAGACCTCAGTTCACACAGAGTCAGTCGTTAGACCTCAGTACACAAAGAGTCAGTCATTAGACCTCAGTTCACACAGAGTCAGTCATTAGACCCCAGCACACAGAGTCAGTCATTAGACCCCAGCACACAGAGTCAGTCATTAGACCTCAGTACACACAGAGTCAGTCATTAGACCCCAGCACACAGAGTCAGTCATTAGACCTCAGTACACAAAGAGTCAGTCGTTAGACCCCAGCACACAGAGTCAGTCATTAGACCTCAGTAAACACGGAGTCAGTCATTAGACCCCAGCACACAGTGTCAGTCATTAGACCTCAGTACACACAGAGTCAGACATTAGACCTCAGTAGACACAGAGTCAGTCATTAGACCTCAGTTCACACAGAGTCAGTCGTTATACCTCAGTACACAAAGAGTCAGTCATTAGACCTCAGTTCACACAGAGTCAGTCATTAGACCCCAGCACACAGAGTCAGTCATTAGACCTCAGTACACACAGAGTCAGTCATTAGATCCCAGCACACAGAGTCAGTCATTAGACCTCAGTTCACACAGAGTCAGTCATTAGACCCCAGCACACAGAGTCAGTCATTAGACCTCAGTACACACAGAGTCAGTCATTAGACCCCAGCACACAGAGTCAGTCATTAGACCTCAGTAAACACGGAGTCAGTCATTAGACCCCAGCACACAGAGTCAGTCATTAGACCTCAGTAAACACGGAGTCAGTCATTAGACCCCAGCACACAGTGTCAGTCATTAGACCTCAGTACACACAGAGTCAGACATTAGACCTCAGTAGACACAGAGTCAGTCATTTGACCTCAGTACACATAGAGTCAGTCATTAGACCTCAGTACACACAGTGTCTGTCATTAGACCACAGTACACAAAGAGTCAGTCAATAGACCTAGTACATACAGAGTCAGTCATTAGACCTCAGTACATACAGAGTCAGTCATTAGACCTCAGTACACAAAGAGTCCGTCAATAGACCTCAGTACACACAGAGGCAGTCATTAGACCTCAGTACATACAGAGTCAGTCATAAGAACTCAGTACACACAAAGTCAGTCATTAGACCTAAGTACACACAGAGTCAGTCATTAGACCTCAGTTCAAACAGAGTCAGTCATTCGACCTCAGTACACAGAATCAGTCATTAGACCTCAGTACACACAGAGTCAGTCATTAGACCTCAGTACACAGAAAGTCAGTCATTTGACCTCAGTACACAAAGAGTCAGTCATTAGACCTCAGTTCACACAGTCAGTCATTAGACCTCAGTACACACAGAGTCAGTCATTAGACCTCAGTTCAAACAGAGTCAGTCATTCGACCTCAGTACACAGAGTCAGTCATTAGACCTCAGTACACACAGAGTCAGTCATTAGACCTCAGTACACAGAGAGTCAGTCATTTAACCTCATTACACAAAGAGTCAGTCATTAGACCTCAGTTCACACAGTCAGTCATTAGACCCCAGCACACAGAGTCAGTCATTAGACTCCAGGACACAGAGTCAGTCATTGGACCTCAGTACACTGAGAGTCAGTCATTAGACCTCAGTACACACAGAGTCAGTCAATTAACCTCAGTACACACAGAGTCAGTCATTAGACCCCAGTATACACAGAGTCAGTCATTTGACCTCAGTACACAGAGTCAGTCATTTGACCTCAGTACACACAGAGTCAGTCATTTGACCCAGTACACACAGAGTCAGTCGTTAGACCTCAGTACACAAAGAGTCAGTCATTAGAACTCAGTTCACACAGAGTCAGTCGTTAGACCTCAGTACACAAAGAGTCAGTCATTAGACCTCAGTTCACACAGAGTCAGTCATTAGACCTCAGTACACAGAGTCAGTCAGTAGACCTCAGTACACACAGAGTCAGTCGTTAGACCTCAATACACAAAGAGTCAGTCATTAGACCTCAGTTCACACAGAGTCAGTCATTAGACCTCAGTACACACAGATTCAGTCACTAGACACCAGCACACAGAGTCAGTCATTAGACCTCAGTACACACAGATTCAGTAATTAGACCCCAGCACACAGAGTCAGTCAAAAGACCTCAGTACATACAGAGTTAACCATTGAACCTCGGTACACACAGTCAGTCAATAGACCTCAGAACACAAAGAGTCAGTCATTAGACCTCATTAAAAATAGAGTCAGTCATTAGACCCCAGAACACAGTGTAGATCATTAGACCTCAGTACACACAGTCAGTCAATAGACCCCAGTACATACAGTCAGTCATTTGACCCAGTACACACAGAGTCAGTCATTAGACTCCAGGACACAGAGTCAGTCATTAGACCTCAGCACACAAAGAGTCAGTCATTCGACCTCAGTACACAGAGTCAGTCATTAGACCTCAGTACACACAGAGTCAGTCATTAGACCTCAGTACACAGAAAGTCAGTCATTTGACCTCAGTACACAAAGAGTCAGTCATTAGACCTCAGTTCACACAGTCAGTCATTAGACCTCAGTACACACAGAGTCAGTCATTAGACCTCAGTTCAAACAGAGTCAGTCATTCGACCTCAGTACACAGAGTCAGTCATTAGACCTCAGTACACACAGAGTCAGTCATTAGACCTCAGTACACAGAGAGTCAGTCATTTGACCTCATTACACAAAGAGTCAGTCATTAGACCTCAGTTCACACAGTCAGTCATTAGACCCCAGCACACAGAGTCAGTCATTAGACTCCAGGACACAGAGTCAGTCATTAGACCTCAGTACACTGAGAGTCAGTCATTAGACCTCAGTACACACAGAGTCAGTCAATTAACCTCAGTACACACAGAGTCAGTCATTAGACCCCAGTATACACAGAGTCAGTCATTTGACCTCAGTACACAGAGTCAGTCATTTGACCTCAGTACACACAGAGTCAGTCATTTGACCCAGTACACACAGAGTCAGTCGTTAGACCTCAGTACACAAAGAGTCAGTCATTAGACCTCAGTTCACACAGAGTCAGTCGTTAGACCTCAGTACACAAAGAGTCAGTCATTAGACCTCAGTTCACACAGAGTCAGTCATTAGACCTCCGTACACAGAGTCAGTCAGTAGACATCAGTACACACAGAGTCAGTCGTTAGACCTCAGTACACAAAGAGTCAGTCATTAGACCTCAGTTCACACAGAGTCAGTCATTAGACCTCAGTACACACAGATTCAGTCACTAGACACCAGCACACAGAGTCAGTCATTAGACCTCAGTACACACAGATTCAGTAATTAGACCCCAGCACACAGCGTCAGTCAAAAGACCTCAGTAAATACAGAGTTAACCATTAAACCTCGGTACACACAGTCAGTCAATAGACCTCAGAACACAAAGAGTCAGTCATTAGACCTCATTAAAAACAGAGTCAGTCATTAGACCCCACAACACAGTGTAGATCATTAGACCTCAGTACACACAGTCAGCCAATAGACCCCAGTACATACAGTCAGTCATTAGACCTCAGTTCACACAGAGTCAGTCGTTAGACCTCAGTACACAAAGAGTCAGTCATTAGACCTCAGTTCACACAGAGTCAGTCATTAGACCTCCGTACACAGAGTCAGTCAGTAGACCTCAGTACACAGAGAGTCAGTCGTTAGACCTCAGTACACAAAGAGTCAGTCATTAGACCTCAGTTCACACAGAGTCAGTCATTAGACCTCAGTACACACAGATTCAGTCACTAGACACCAGCACACAGAGTCAGTCATTAGACCTCAGTACACACAGATTCAGTAATTAGACCCCAGCACACAGAGTCAGTCAAAAGACCTCAGTAAATACAGAGTTAACAATTAAACCTCGGTACACACAGTCAGTCAATAGACCTCAGAACACAAAGAGTCAGTCATTAGACCTCATTAAAAACAGAGTCAGTCATTAGACCCTAGAACACAGTGTAGATCATTAGACCTCAGTACACACAGTCAGTCAATAGACCCCAGTACATACAGTCAGTCATTTGACCCAGTACACACAGAGTCAGTCATTAGACTCCAGGACACAGAGTCAGTCATTAGACCTCAGCACACAAAGAGTCAGTCATTAGACCTCAGTACACAGTCAGTCATTAGACCTCAGTACACAGAGAGTCAGTCATTTGACCTAAGTACACAAAGAGTTAGTCATTAGACCTCAGTTCACACAGTCAGTCATTAGAACCCAGCACACAGAGTCAGTCATTAGACTCCAGGACACAGAGTCAGTCATTAGACCTCAGTACACTGAGAGTCAGTCATTAGACCTCAGTACACACAGAGTCAGTCATTTGACCTCAATACACAGAGTCAGTCATTTGTCCTCAATACACACAGAGTCAGGCATTTGAACCAGTACACACAGAGTCAGTCGTTAGACCTCAGTACACAAAGAGTCAGTCATTAGACCTCAGTTCACACAGAGTCAGTCATTAGACCTCAGTACACACAGATTCAGTCACTAGACCCCAGCACACAGAGTCAGTCATTAGACCTCAGTACACACAGATTCAGTCATTAGACCCCAGCACACAGAGTCAGTCAAAAGACCTCAGTACATACAGAGTTAACCATTAAACCTCAGTACACACAGTCAGTCAATAGACCTCAGTACAAAAAGAGTCAGTCAATAGACCCCAGTACATACAGAGTCAGTCATTTGACCCAGTACACACAGAGTCAGTCATTAGACTCCAGGACACAGAGTCAGTCATTAGACCTCAGCACACAAAGAGTCAGTCATTAGGCCTCAGTACACAGTCAGTCATTAGACCTCAGTACACAGTCAGTCATAAGACCTCAGTACATACATAGTCAACCATTAAACCACAGAACACAAAGAGTCAGTCATTAGACCCCAGCACACAGAGTCAGTCATTAGACTCCAGCACACAGACCCAATCATTAGCCCTTAGTACACAGATTCAGTCATTAGACCTCAGCACACAAAGAGTCAGTCATTAGAACTCAGTACACACAGAATCAGTCATTAGACCCCAGAACACAGAGTCAGTCATTGGCCTCAGCACACACACAGAATCAGTCATTAGACCCCAACACACGAATCAGTCATTAGACCTCTGTACACAAAGAGTTAGTCATTATACCTCAGTACACAAAGAGTCAGTCATTAGACCCCATCACACAGAGTCAGTCATTAGACCTCAGTGCACACAGAGTCAGTCATTAGACCTCAGTACACACAGTGTCAGTCATTAGACCTCAGTACATACAGAGTCAGTCATTTGACCCAGTACACACAGAGTCAGTCATTCGACCTCAGTACACAGAGTCAGTCATTAGACCTCAGTACACACAGAGTCAGTCATTAGACCTCAGTACACAGAGAGTCAGTCATTTGACCTAAGTACACAAAGAGTTAGTCATTAGACCTCAGTTCACACAGTCAGTCATTAGAACCCAGCACACAGAGTCAGTCATTAGACTCCAGGACACAGAGTCAGTCATTAGACCTCAGTACACTGAGAGTCAGTCATTAGACCTCAGTACACACAGAGTCAGTCATTAGACCTCAGTACATACAGAGTGAATCATAAGACCCCAGTATACACAGAGTCAGTCATTTGACCTCAATACACAGAGTCAGTCATTTGACCTCAGTACACACAGAGTCAGTCATTTGAACCAGTACACACAGAGTCAGTCGTTAGACCTCAGTACACAAAGAGTCAGTCATTAGACCTCAGTTCACAAAGAGTCAGTCATTAGACCTCAGTTCACACAGAGTCAGTCATTAGACCTCAGTACACAGAGTCAGTCAGTAGACCTCAGTACACACAGAGTCAGTCGTTAGACCTCAGTACACAAAGAGTCAGTCATTAGACCTCAGCACACAGAGTCAGTCAAAAGACCTCAGTACATACAGAGTTAACCATTAAACCTCAGTACACACAGTCAGTCAATAGACCTCAGTACACAAAGAGTCAGTCAATAGACCCCAGTACATACAGAGTCAGTCATTTGACCCAGTACACACAGAGTCAGTCATTAGACTCCAGGACACAGAGTCAGTCATTAGACCTCAGCACACAAAGAGTCAGTCATTAGACCTCAGTGCACAGTCAGTCATTAGACCTAAGTACACACAGAGTCAGTCATTAGACCTCAGTACACACAGTCAGTCATTAAACCTCAGTACACACAGTCAGTCTTTAGACCTCAGTACGCAAAGAGTCAGTCATTAGACCCCAGCACACAGAGTCAGTCATTAGACCTCAGTACACACAAAGTCAGTAATTAGACCCCATAACACAGAGTCAGTCATTGGCCTCAGCACACACAGAATCAGTCATTAGACCCCAACACACGAATCAGTCATCAGTCCTCTGTACACAAAGAGTTAGTCATTATACCTCAGTACACACAGAGTCAGTCATTAGACCTTAGTTCACACAGAGTCAGTCATTAGACCCCATCACACAGAGTCAGTCATTAGACCTCAGTACACACAGAGTCAGTCATTAGATCCCAGCACACAGAGTCAGTCATTAGACCTCAGTACACAAAGAGTCAGTCGTTAGACCCCAGCACACAGAGTCAGTCATTAGACCTCAGTAAACACGGAGTCAGTCATTAGACCCCAGTACACAGAGTCAGTCATTAGACCTCAGTAAACACGGAGTCAGTCATTAGACCCCAGCACACAGTGTCAGTCATTAGACCTCAGTACACACAGAGTCAGACATTAGACCTCAGTAGACACAGAGTCAGTCATTTGACCTCAGTACACATAGAGTCAGTCATTAGACCTCAGTACACACAGTGTCTGTCATTAGACCACAGTACACAAAGAGTCAGTCAATAGACCTAGTACATACAGAGTCAGTCATTAGACCTCAGTACATACAGAGTCAGTCATTAGACCTCAGTACACAAAGAGTCCGTCAATAGACCTCAGTACACACAGAGGCAGTCATTAGACCTCAGTACATACAGAGTCAGTCATAAGAACTCAGTACACACAAAGTCAGTCATTAGACCTAAGTACACACAGAGTCAGTCATTAGACCTCAGTTCAAACAGAGTCAGTCATTCGACCTCAGTACACAGAGTCAGTCATTAGACCTCAGTACACACAGAGTCAGTCATTAGACCTCAGTACACAGAAAGTCAGTCATTTGACCTCAGTACACAAAGAGTCAGTCATTAGACCTCAGTTCACACAGTCAGTCATTAGACCTCAGTACACACAGAGTCAGTCATTAGACCTCAGTACACAGAGAGTCAGTCATTTGACCTCATTACACAAAGAGTCAGTCATTAGACCTCAGTTCACACAGTCAGTCATTAGACCCCAGCACACAGAGTCAGTCATTAGACTCCAGGACACAGAGTCAGTCATTAGACCTCAGTACACTGAGAGTCAGTCATTAGACCTCAGTACACACAGAGTCAGTCAATTAACCTCAGTACACACAGAGTCAGTCATTAGACCCCAGTATTCACAGAGTCAGTCATTTGACCTCAGTACACAGAGTCAGTCATTTGACCTCAGTACACACAGAGTCAGTCATTTGACCCAGTACACACAGAGTCAGTCGTTAGACCTCAGTACACAAAGAGTCAGTCATTAGATCTCAGTTCACACAGAGTCAGTCGTTAGACCTCAGTACACAAAGAGTCAGTCATTAGACCTCAGTTCACACAGAGTCAGTCATTAGACCTCAGTACACAGAGTCAGTCAGTATATATCAGTACACACAGAGTCAGTCGTTATACCTCAGTACAAAAAGAGTCAGTCATTAGACCTCAGTACACACGGATTCAGTCACTAGACCCCAGCACACAGAGTCAGTCATTAGACCTCAGTACACAGAGATTCAGTCATTAGACCCCAGCACACAGAGTCAGTCAAAAGACCTCAGTACATACAGAGTTAACCATTAAACTTCAGTACACACAGTCAGTCAATAGACCTCAGAACACAAAGAGTCAGTCATTAGACCTCAGTTCACACAGTCAGTCATTAGACCTCAGTACACACAGAGTCAGTCATTAGACCTCAGTACACAGAGAGTCAGTCATTTGACCTCATTACACAAAGAGTCAGTCATTAGACCTCAGTTCACACAGTCAGTCATTAGACCCCAGCACACAGAGTCAGTCATTAGACTCCAGGACACAGAGTCAGTCATTAGACCTCAGTACACTGAGAGTCAGTCATTAGACCTCAGTACACACAGAGTCAGTCAATTAACCTCAGTACACACAGAGTCAGTCATTAGACCCCAGTATACACAGAGTCAGTCATTTGACCTCAGTACACAGAGTCAGTCATTTGACCTCAGTACACACAGAGTCAGTCATTTGACCCAGTACACACAGAGTCAGTCGTTAGACCTCAGTACACAAAGAGTCAGTCATTAGATCTCAGTTCACACAGAGTCAGTCGTTAGACCTCAGTACACAAAGAGTCAGTCATTAGACCTCAGTTCACACAGAGTCAGTCATTAGACCTCAGTACACAGAGTCAGTCAGTATATCTCAGTACACACAGAGTCAGTCGTTATACCTCAGTACAAAAAGAGTCAGTCATTAGACCTCAGTACACACGGATTCAGTCACTAGACCCCAGCACACAGAGTCAGTCATTAGACCTCAGTACACAGAGATTCAGTCATTAGACCCCAGCACACAGAGTCAGTCAAAAGACCTCAGTACATACAGAGTTAACCATTAAACTTCAGTACACACAGTCAGTCAATAGACCTCAGAACACAAAGAGTCAGTCATTAGACCTCAGTAAACACAGAGTCAGTCATTAGACCCCAGCACACAGTGTAGGTCATTAGACCTCAGTACACAAAGAGTCAGTCAATAGACCCCAGTACATACAGAGTCAGTCATTTGACCCAGTACACACAGAGTCAGTCATTAGACTCCAGGACACAGAGTCAGTCATTAGACCTCAGCACACAAAGAGTCAGTCATTAGACCTCAGTACACAGTCAGTCATTAGACCTCAGTACACACAGAGTCAGTCATTAGACCTCAGTACACACAGTCAGTCATTAGACCTCAGTACACACAGTCAGTCATTAGACCTCAGTACGCAAATAGTCAGTCATTAGACCCCAGCACTCAGAGTCAGTCATTAGACTCCAGCACACAGACCCAGTCATTAGACCTCAGTACACAGATTCAGTCATTAGACCTCAGCACACAAAGAGTCAGTCATTAGAACTCAGTACACACAGAGTCAGTCATTAGACCTCAGTACACACAAAGTCAGTAATTAGACCCCATAACACAGAGTCAGTCATTGGCCTCAGCACACACAGAGTCAGTCATTAGACCTCAGTACACAGAGTCAGTCATTGGACCCCAGCACACAAAGAGTCAGTCATTAGACCACAGTACACAAAGAGTCAGTCATTAGACCTCAGTACACACGGAGTCAGTCATTAGACCTCAGTACACAGAGTTAGTCATTGGACCCCAGCACACAAAGAGTCAGTCATTAGACCACAGTACACAAAGAGTCAGTCATTAGACCTCAGTACACAAAGAGTCAGTCATTAGACCTCAGTACACACAGAGTCATTCATTAGACTCCAGCACACAGAGTCTTTCATTAGATCTCAGTACACAAAGAATCAGTCATTAGACTCCAAGACACAGAGTCAGTCATTAGACTTGAGTACACACAGATTCAGTCATTAGACTCCAGGACACAGAGTCAGTGATTATACCTCAGCACACAAAGAGTCAGTCATTAGACCTCTGTAACAACCCGTTTTGCAATAACAACCCGTTTTGCAATAAAATTTTCAAACATGTACAAATTGTTTGTTATTATGTTGTGGGTTTTCTATACACAAGTATAAATATAACGATATACTATTATTAGTATATATCCTCTTTTTTATCATATTTTTCTTCATCAGAAGTTTATTGCAAAACGGGTTGGAGTAGTCAACCCGTTTTGCAATAAGAACGCATTTTGCAATAACCCGTTTTGCAATAAAAGTGTCAAACATGTACAAACCGTGCTTTTTTATGTTGTGGATTATCTATCCACAAGTACAAATATAACGATATACTTTTATAAGAATATAATATGTTTCATCATATTTTTTTCAACATAAGAAGTTTATTGCCAAACAAGTTGGAGTAGTCAACCCGTTTTGCAATAAGAACGCATTTTGCAATAACCCGTTTTGCAATAAAAGTGTCAAACATGTACAAACCGTACTTTTTTATGTTGTGGATTATCTATCCACAAGTACAAATATAACGATATACTTTTATAAGAATATAATATGTTTCATCATATTTTTTTCAACATAAGAAGTTTATTGCCAAACGGGTTGGAGTAGTCAACCCGTTTTGCAATAAGAACGCATTTTGCAATAACCCGTTTTGCAATAAAATTGACAAACATGTACAAATCGTTCTTTATGATCTTGTGAATACGTTGTGGATTATCAATCCGCAGAAACAAATATAATTATATACTATTATAAGTATATATTATGTTTCATTATATTTTTTTCAACACAAGAAGTTTATTGCAAAACGGGTTGGAGTAGTCAACCCGTTTTGCAATAAGAACGCATTTTGCAATAACCCGTTTTGCAATAAAAGTGTCAAACATGTACAAACCGTGCTTTTTTATGTTGTGGATTATCTATCCACAAGTACAAATATAACGATATACTTTTATAAGAATATAATATGTTTCATCATATTTTTTTCAACATAAGAAGTTTATTGCCAAACGGGTTGGAGTAGTCAACCCGTTTTGCAATAAGAACGCATTTTGCAATAACCCGTTTTGCAATAAAATTGACAAACATGTACAAATCGTTCTTTATGATCTTGTGAATACGTTGTGGATTATCAATCCGCAGAAACAAATATAATTATATACTATTATAAGTATATATTATGTTTCATTATATTTTTTTCAACACAAGAAGTTTATTGCAAAACGGGTTGGAGTAGTCAACCCGTTTTGCAATAAGAACGCATTTTGCAATAACCCGTTTTGCAATAAAATTGTCAAACATGTACAAATCGTTCTTTATGATCTTGTGAATACGTTGTGGATTATCAATCCACATAAACAAATATAACTATATACTGTTATAAGTATATATTATGTTTCATTATATTTTTTTCAACACAAGAAGTTTATTGCAAAACGGGTTGGAGTAGTCAACCCGTTTTGCAATAAGAACGCATTTTGCAATAACCCGTTTTGCAATAAAAGTGTCAAACATGTACAAACCGTGCTTTTTTATGTTGTGGATTATCTATCCACAAGTACAAATATAACGATATACTTTTATAAGAATATAATATGTTTCATCTTTTTTTTTCAACATAAGAAGTTTATTGCCAAACGGGTTGGAGTAGTCAACCCGTTTTGCAATAAGAACGCATTTTGCAATAACCGGTTTTGCAATAAAATTGTCAAACATGTACAAATCGTTCTTTATGATCTTGTGAATACGTTGTGGATTATCAATCCACAGAAACAAATATAACTATATACTATTACAAGTATATATTATGTTTCATTATATTTTTTTCAACATAAGAAGTTTATTGTCAAACGGGTTGGAGTAGTCAACCCGTTTTGCAATAAGAACGCATTTTGCAATAACCCGTTTTGCAATAAAATTGTCAAACATGTACAAATCGTTCTTTATGATCTTGCGAATACGTTGTGGATTATCAATCCACAGAAACAAATATAATTATATACTATTATAAGTATATATTATGTTTCATTATATTTTTTTCAACACAAGAAGTTTATTGCAAAACAAGTTGGAGTAGTCAACCCGTTTTGCAATAAGAACGCATTTTGCAATAACCCGTTTTGCAATACAAGTGTCAAACATGTACAAACCGTACTTTTTTATGTTGTGGATTATCTATCCACAAGTACAAATATAACGATATACTTTTATAAGAATATAATATGTTTCATCATATTTTTTTCAACATAAGAAGTTTATTGCCAAACGGGTTGGAGTAGTCAACCCGTTTTGCAATAAGAACGCATTTTGCAATAACCCGTTTTGCAATAAAAGTGTCAAACATGTACAAACCGTGCTTTTTTATGTTGTGGATTATCTATCCACAAGTACAAATATAACGATATACTTTTATAAGAATATAATATGTTTCATCTTTTTTTTTCAACATAAGAAGTTTATTGCCAAACGGGTTGGAGTAGTCAACCCGTTTTGCAATAAGAACGCATTTTGCAATAACCCGTTTTGCAATAAAATTGACAAACATGTACAAATCGTTCTTTATGATCTTGTGAATACGTTGTGGATTATCAATCCGCAGAAACAAATATAATTATATACTATTATAAGTATATATTATGTTTCATTATATTTTTTTCAACACAAGAAGTTTATTGCAAAACGGGTTGGAGTAGTCAACCCGTTTTGCAATAAGAACGCATTTTGCAATAACCCGTTTTGCAATAAAAGTGTCAAACATGTACAAACCGTGCTTTTTTATGTTGTGGATTATCTATCCACAAGTACAAATATAACGATATACTTTTATAAGAATATAATATGTTTCATCATATTTTTTTCAACATAAGAAGTTTATTGCCAAACGGGTTGGAGTAGTCAACCCGTTTTGCAATAAGAACGCATTTTGCAATAACCCGTTTTGCAATAAAATTGACAAACATGTACAAATCGTTCTTTATGATCTTGTGAATACGTTGTGGATTATCAATCCGCAGAAACAAATATAATTATATACTATTATAAGTATATATTATGTTTCATTATATTTTTTTCAACACAAGAAGTTTATTGCAAAACGGGTTGGAGTAGTCAACCCGTTTTGCAATAAGAACGCATTTTGCAATAACCCGTTTTGCAATAAAATTGTCAAACATGTACAAATCGTTCTTTATGATCTTGTGAATACGTTGTGGATTATCAATCCACATAAACAAATATAACTATATACTGTTATAAGTATATATTATGTTTCATTATATTTTTTTCAACACAAGAAGTTTATTGCAAAACGGGTTGGAGTAGTCAACCCGTTTTGCAATAAGAACGCATTTTGCAATAACCCGTTTTGCAATAAAAGTGTCAAACATGTACAAACCGTGCTTTTTTATGTTGTGGATTATCTATCCACAAGTACAAATATAACGATATACTTTTATAAGAATATAATATGTTTCATCTTTTTTTTTCAACATAAGAAGTTTATTGCCAAACGGGTTGGAGTAGTCAACCCGTTTTGCAATAAGAACGCATTTTGCAATAACCGGTTTTGCAATAAAATTGTCAAACATGTACAAATCGTTCTTTATGATCTTGTGAATACGTTGTGGATTATCAATCCACAGAAACAAATATAACTATATACTATTACAAGTATATATTATGTTTCATTATATTTTTTTCAACATAAGAAGTTTATTGTCAAACGGGTTGGAGTAGTCAACCCGTTTTGCAATAAGAACGCATTTTGCAATAACCCGTTTTGCAATAAAATTGTCAAACATGTACAAATCGTTCTTTATGATCTTGCGAATACGTTGTGGATTATCAATCCACAGAAACAAATATAATTATATACTATTATAAGTATATATTATGTTTCATTATATTTTTTTCAACACAAGAAGTTTATTGCAAAACAAGTTGGAGTAGTCAACCCGTTTTGCAATAAGAACGCATTTTGCAATAACCCGTTTTGCAATACAAGTGTCAAACATGTACAAACCGTACTTTTTTATGTTGTGGATTATCTATCCACAAGTACAAATATAACGATATACTTTTATAAGAATATAATATGTTTCATCATATTTTTTTCAACATAAGAAGTTTATTGCCAAACGGGTTGGAGTAGTCAACCCGTTTTGCAATAAGAACGCATTTTGCAATAACCCGTTTTGCAATAAAAGTGTCAAACATGTACAAACCGTGCTTTTTTATGTTGTGGATTATCTATCCACAAGTACAAATATAACGATATACTTTTATAAGAATATAATATGTTTCATCTTTTTTTTTCAACATAAGAAGTTTATTGCCAAACGGGTTGGAGTAGTCAACCCGTTTTGCAATAAGAACGCATTTTGCAATAACCCGTTTTGCAATAAAAGTGTCAAACATGTACAAACCGTACTTTTTTATGTTGTGGATTATCTATCCACAAGTACAAATATAACGATATACTTTTATAAGAATATAATATGTTTCATCATATTTTTTTCAACATAAGAAGTTTATTGCCAAACGGGTTGGAGTAGTCAACCCGTTTTGCAATAAGAACGCATTTTGCAATAACCCGTTTTGCAATAAAAGTGTCAAACATGTACAAACCGTGCTTTTTTATGTTGTGGATTATCTATCCACAAGTACAAATATAACGATATACTTTTATAAGAATATAATATGTTTCATCTTTTTTTTCAACATAAGAAGTTTATTGCCAAACGGGTTGGAGTAGTCAACCCGTTTTGCAATAAGAACGCATTTTGCAATAACCCGTTTTGCAATAAAATTGTCAAACATGTACAAACCGTGCTTTTTTATGTTGTGGATTATCTATCCACAAGTACAAATATAACGATATACTTTTATAAGAATATAATATGTTTCATCATATTTTTTTCAACATAAGAAGTTTATTGCCAAACGGGTTGGAGTAGTCAACCCGTTTTGCAATAAGAACGCATTTTGCAATAACCCGTTTTGCAATAAAATTGACAAACATGTACAAATCGTTCTTTATGATCTTGTGAATACGTTGTGGATTATCAATCCGCAGAAACAAATATAATTATATACTATTATAAGTATATATTATGTTTCATTATATTTTTTTCAACACAAGAAGTTTATTGCAAAACGGGTTGGAGTAGTCAACCCGTTTTGCAATAAGAACGCATTTTGCAATAACCCGTTTTGCAATAAAAGTGTCAAACATGTACAAACCGTGCTTTTTTATGTTGTGGATTATCTATCCACAAGTACAAATATAACGATATACTTTTATAAGAATATAATATGTTTCATCATATTTTTTTCAACATAAGAAGTTTATTGCCAAACGGGTTGGAGTAGTCAACCCGTTTTGCAATAAGAACGCATTTTGCAATAACCCGTTTTGCAATAAAATTGACAAACATGTACAAATCGTTCTTTATGATCTTGTGAATACGTTGTGGATTATCAATCCGCAGAAACAAATATAATTATATACTATTATAAGTATATATTATGTTTCATTATATTTTTTTCAACACAAGAAGTTTATTGCAAAACGGGTTGGAGTAGTCAACCCGTTTTGCAATAAGAACGCATTTTGCAATAACCCGTTTTGCAATAAAATTGTCAAACATGTACAAATCGTTCTTTATGATCTTGTGAATACGTTGTGGATTATCAATCCACATAAACAAATTTGTAAAGACGCACTGACCAATTTCATTATAGACCATAAAGACGCGGATAATAAAGACGCACATTGCAGTTCAATTGACCCTGTATAAAGAACAAGATTACACTTTAGATTTACGTCTGAGCGTCATCCAAGTCCTGGCTTGTTTTCAGTGCGCCATTTGACTTATAGTTGAAAAGAGTTTATAGTTTAGTCTGCAGTAATTATATGTTATTAATTTGATTGTACCTTTTGTTTCTTTTGTTGGTGCGTTTAATTCAGTTCTTAAAAGAAATGAGGCCCCTTGATGACTGTACGTATACAACTTTTGTAAAACTAATGAAGGACAAGTTCAATAAACCGGTTAAGGAACGGACAAAGTCTGAAAAAAACGCCGTTATTTTGTTTTGGAGAAGAAAAGAGGGTTTACGTTTGAGAAAGCTGAATAATCAAAATGTATTATTTTATAACAACAAAAGAGTGATAAAAAAATCAGATATTGGAATTGAAGTTGTAAATCAGTTAAAAAGCTCTAAAGGAGGTGGAGCGCGAGTAGTTGCGTATTCTTTAAAAGAACGATTCACTGGATGTAGTGAAAGAGAGATACGAAGGATTTTAAAGAATGATAAAAAACATGGACAATTGCAAGCAAAGTTCAACAATAAACCACCAATAAAATCTATCGGGGCTAAACAAATTTTTGAGAGAGTTCAAATAGATCTCATCAGTATGAAAGACAATTGTGTTCAATTTAATAACACAACATACAAATACATTCTGACGGTAATAGATGTTTTTTCCCGGTTTATTTTCCTTAAAGCAATCCCTCAAAAAACGGCACATAATGTTGCCATGGCATTAGGAGAGATTTTTGTTCAGCACGGATATCCCAGTATAATACAGTCCGACAATGGCAGAGAATTTTTAGGCGAGGTAAAACAAATGTTCGATAGAGAAAAGATAAAAGTAATTAAGAGTAGACCTTATCACCCCCAATCACAGGGAAAAGTGGAGAGACAAAATAGGTTAGTTAGGCAAAAGATTAAATATGATGTCATGAAGAAAAGGAGGAAAGGTTACAACTGGGTTAAGTCTTTGCCAACAATTGCAAAAGCAATGAACAAGCAACCAAAAGAAGTTCTTGCCTACAATACACCTTTCAACGTATATTTTGGTCGGGGCAAGGGTAAATTATCAGCAGATGATATTCGGAAAAAGGCATACATGGCCAGTGAAAGATGCGCCAGGAGAGAAATGTTAAAAGATTTGCGACTACATGGTTGCTCTATATATCATCAGGGAGAAAACGTTCTGATCAAATACCCATCAACACGACGTAGAATACCCACAAAACACCGAGTGTTACAGGCCAAAGTGCTGAAACGAGACAAATCATACGCCAAATACTTAGTAAAGTTCCGCAACCTTGAAGGCCAAGTAAAAAAGCAATGGACTAACGTAGAGTATATAACTAGTTTGACACAAGAAGAAGAAAGAATGCGTCGACAGGTTTCTATGCAGCGTTTTCTGCAATTACAAAAGACAAGGCAACATAAAGAAAAATATTACATTCCATTGCAGAGTCTCGGTGACGGAGAGAAAGAACTAGGGAATGATGACGACTCTGGATATTATTTGGTTGAAAATACTACAAGACGACACAGAAACTTTAATAAAGAAAAACAAAAGAATGACAGAGTATGTGGTGATGATGACGATTTTATTCAAGACGGTTCAGAGATTCGTTTTTTCAACCGAAATTACGGAAGCGTTGTAATTGCCATGGACCCTAGTGGCTACGGAGACTGCCAATTTGATTCAGCGGCAGATCAACTAACCAAAGTAGGTCTGCATCGCACCGGTCGACAATTGCGAAACATTGCCGTCAACCATTTGCGAGAAAACAAAGAGCTATATGAAAACTTTGTTGTCGATCGTAGAGGTTTTGATGCATATTTATCGCGCATGTCGCGCCAGTCAACATATGGCGATCACCTTACTTTGCAAGCCATGGCAAGAGAATTCCACTGTCAGTTCTTTGTTATGTCGACGCAAGGGAGATTGCATCACAAAATTGTTTCTAATACCGATGAATATGATCCAGATTTACCTCTTTTAACCCTAGGATATTATCCCGAAGACATGGGAGAACACTACGTAAGTGTTGAAATAGAGACGTCGTTCTTGGTCCGCCTTCTGCAAGATCTTGCAGTCATACAAACAGGAGACGTAACTGAACATCAGTTCAACTCGGATGCATCCACCGACGAGTACGAGTTGGAAAATTATGTGCAGCAGAACGAAATTAGTCCAGAAGTTGACACGAATAACGATCTGCACGAAACCGAAAATGCGGGAGAACTTCATGGTGAATTTGTTGCAACGCATGATGATGAAGGTAACACGTTGGTATTTGGATCATCAGAGGACGAATCAACCTTGATAATTTCACATCACAGAAGGCCATTTCGACCATCTGTATTGCCAGAAAACGAAAACCTGCCTATTCTCCCCGAACTTATACTTCACAAAATTATCACACAATGTGTTGAACAGCATCCGGAAATGTTGTATTCTCTTCAACATGTGTCAAAATATTTCCAAATGGTAGTATCTACTATTGGATATCCAACAATTTATCTCAGTCCTTTGCAAATTCAGTATACCCCACAAGTAATCAGTGTACGCAAATTGATTAACTTGTTTGGTCGAAATAGCGGTTTAATGATGGATGTCCGAGAAATTTTAAGAAATTTTGGTTCTAAATGGGTTAACTCCTGGTTAACACTTGCAGAGGTGCGCAATGATTGGTATGAATTGCGCGATGTCAGCTGGCGTTGAAATGTTCCAGTTGCTATTGCAATCATGCAATGCTATTTTTGGGTATGATAACTTAAATGGTTACAATGTGGATTCATTTCTATTAAATTCATGTTTTGGCTGAATTGAATGTCTGGAATGGGCACAGTACCGTTCGCCGACCACTGGTTGATAGTGAAGCAGATGGCCAGTAGATACAAAATATATATTTGATGACAATGGGTTTTTGCCGGTTTTTTTCGATTAATATTAATTATAGTTATTATATATGTGCTGTAAATATTCTTGCAGTAATGTTGAAAATATGGATCTTACTAGGTTGAGGTTTTGTACATATTTTGAGTGCGATTATGTTTAAGTTGAATTTATTGCATTTTGTTTACGTTTTAATATTGTCCTCGGTGCTGGATTTATTTATGGTAGAGAACCGTTATATGAAAATGTTGTTCAGGATGAATATAGTTAATATTGCACCTTATGTCGACCAATTAGAAGCGATGCTGGCATTATTTCATGTTGACTGTTTAATTGAAGATATTTAATGCCGGCTACCTCTTTTATTTATAGTTTAGAAGTGATATCATCAGTGCTTGCAATTGTCCAAGTTTTTTGTCATTCTAAAACATATTTGGATACTGTTCATGATGCTTGCTGTAAATACATGTTGTGTATTACTGATTTGTTTTGAGATACATGTCACCGCTGTAGTATTTTATTGTAGATACGAGTTATCCGTGGGAATCTGTTTCATTTCTAGTTTAGAAGTGATATCATCACTGCGTGCGATTGGCCATGTTTTTGTCATTCTAAAAAATATTAGGATACTGTTCATGCTTCTTGTTGTAAATACATGTAGTTTATTACTGATTTATTTTGGGATACAAGTCACTGCTGTGAATTTTTGTTATAGATACGAGTTATCCGTGGGAATCTGCTACATTGTATATGTGCTTGCAAATTATTAGTTTCGGATTTGCTATTCATAGTTGTGGCTGACAAAACATTAGATTTGATAGTTGTGCATTGTTCGTGGTATTTTACACAAGTTTAGCGCTGCATAAGGCAATAACGAAGAAGACATTATAAAAAAAGTCACGTTGGGTACATTTTCTTGGGTGATTAAAGATAATAAGTAATGAATGTGTGGGGAGCATAACTCATGTGTGTACAATTATCGTCGAGTATATGTAGGATTGCAATGTTCATAGTGTCATGTTTCCGAAATATACTTTAAACAGTTAATATATTTTTTGCCACAATCAACCAACCAACCTTCTCCCAACAGCAATCAACGATGAACAAATAAATGCCTGTCTGCTCACATTCGTACAGAGTATAATTTCATTCATATATATATATATATATATATATATATATATATAGAATATTTTGAACTACTTGTATTGAGTATTTACACGATCCCAGTGCACTTATATTACTCCATCCCCAAATGAAAAAAATACTTTAAACATGTTAAGTTAAACGTCACTGATGAGTCTCCAGTAGACGAAACGCGCGTCTAAATTAATCACCTTGGTAATTTTATAACATTTTGTTGGAATATTTGAGCATAGCCAAGTGACAGCTCGTCCCCAGGTGGGGGAAGGGTTGGAGCAATGTATAAAAGTTTAAAGTTCAGTTACAGTGAGAATGTTCAAGACCAATATTTTATTACTTGTTTACGTCATTTATTTATATTGACACTCAATGATTAAGGCCATTCGTTGGTCAGTCTGTGTCTATAGTCAATTGTATCGTTGCATACTCTTCTAGACTTGTATATATATATAAAACTGAAATGTTATTAAAGTACTCTTCAGTAATTTAATTTGTTTAACCATTTGAATATAGACCTACTCCTTCGAATATAGGTGGATGATTGTAAATTGACTTATACAATTCGACAACTCCGCTTATATGTGTTTCCCCTTTGCAAGGATACATCAGACTACATATAATTTCTCCGATTGCTTTTTAAGATTTCGGGCTTCATCATTTAGGTTTCTAATTCTGATTGGGATTTATCGGAAGTCTTTCATTTCATTTAGTTGTTTATGTACATATACATATAACAGGAAACATTTCAGCTTACTTTGTTGGAAGTACCACGTAAGCCAATGCGTATGAACAAAATATTATTTTTCTAACTTTAAATGTATTTGTTAAAAGGCAAAAATAAGAAATAAAAGACCAAAAAAAATATATAAAAACAAATCAAACAAAAACCCTACCTTTGGGGTCCGACCTTGTCGTGGTTGGTAGGCTTTAAACTAACAGGACCCCGTTTACTTTGATTATATTATTATTTTATGGATTTTACTTTCTTTGTTAACAACTAGAATAAGAAATAAAAAAGAAGTTAATGATATGATTTTGTCATATTTAGTAATGTGAACAATTAGGCAGAGCAGCCCCGGTCGACGGATAGGGGAGACCCTGTCGTTGGGGGTTATCTGGTCCCGGACCTTGGTAGGTGATATGTTTGGAGAGTGCCACGCTCCTTATACGATAAAGACCCCTTTCATAGATTTGTAAACAAGTATGCTCATTGTAGCCGCTACAAAAGGCTAAATTCTCCGTCCCTACCCATACTCCATTCTTTTGCAGTGGCTGTCAAACATTTTCAATCCCTTGTTCTCGTCCAGGATATAGGTAAAATATTGCTGGCTGGACATAAAGCAAACATCCAATCAATCGATATAATTGTGTTAATTCTCAAAAAGTAACTTTTGTTTATCTGAGACTGCAGGTGCAGAGCCAGACATCGTGGCATCGCACGACCTCGCTGCAAGTGATGGGAATTGCGTCGTATTTTATCTTTATCAGCTTCCAACCCTTTTCAGCCTACTCTTAAACCCTATTACGAAAGATTCTGAAATTGTACTTAGGATTGGCCAACTTTTATAGTTAATTTACTTTATTGTATTGACGCTTTGAAGCTACTACATTTTGTAAATGAGTTAGTCATTATGGCCAGTATAGTAAATTACTATAACAGTTACATTGTGCCTATATCTATAAGAAACACACAGAATGCGAAGCTGAAAATAAGTAGTATACTAGCATATGATAAATGAAGCGATTTTTTTCCTTTTACTTATCTTCCCTTCTTCTTAGATAGTGATGTACTACTTTACTCCCCTATCCAATTCGATCCAATATTTCCGTATTTAGTGTAATCCTTCAGATTTTAATACTTAAACCTTCTAGAAATAGGAACAAAACTACCAATTAGACTGTAGACAAACGTGATGACTTCAACTTTTCAAATGCTAACCTCCCGTTTAGCGATTGAAATATTCCAGCAGTCCGGTATGATAATTACATTTCACAACTTATACTTTATACTAGATTTTCCTATGTGCTGGACCGGACTGCTCTGTTGACTATTGAACCTCTCAAACAGGCGCTTGTAAATAGGTTGATGGTATTCCTTCAGTTTTATGCCCGTTGCCTTGAATTAATTGATAGTTGCATGTGGTTAATCCAATCAATATCTACTTGGACAAGACCATGCTTAACTTGACGGGCGTTTAATCACTCCCTTTTCGTTAATGTGTTCCTGGTTTTGGTTTCCTTTATTGCAAAACAGGTTATTGCCAAATGCGATTTTATTTCAAAACGGGTTGACAGCGCCTACACATTTTGCAATAAACTTTTTATGGCGGCATGTATCAGTAATCCGATTTTATCTGTTTGTGCTGATATATATATTTATTTTCACAATAGTTCATAGATAAACTAACACATTATCAGGAACATTCTGTAGTTTCATCAGTTAAATTTCCGTCCAAAAAAAAGTTTTTTGCAAAACGGGTAATCCACTAAAGCCCGTTTTGCAATAAATTGTTCATGTCGCCACGAATCAGTATTTCGATGGTATAAGTGCTGATGTATATTTATACTCACAATAATTCATTGATAACCCAATAGGGAACGATCTGTAGTTTCATTACTTAAATGTACGTGTCAAAAATATTTTTATTGCAAAACGGGTTATTGCAAAATGCGTTCTTATTGCAAAACGGGTTGACTACTCCAACCCGTTTGGCAATAAACTTCTTATGTTGAAAAAAATATGATGAAACATAATATATTCTTATAAAAGTATATCGTTATATTTGTACTTGTGGATAGATAATCCACAACATAAAAAAGTACGGTTTGTACATGTTTGACACTTTTATTGCAAAACGGGTTATTGCAAAATGCGTTCTTATTGCAAAACGGGTTGACTACTCCAACCCGTTTGGCAATAAACTTCTTATGTTGAAAAAAATATGATGAAACATAATATATTCTTATAAAAGTATATCGTTATATTTGTACTTGTGGATAGATAATCCACAACATAAAAAAGTACGGTTTGTACATGTTTGACACTTTTATTGCAAAACGGGTTATTGCAAAATGCGTTCTTATTGCAAAACGGGTTGACTACTCCAACCCGTTTGACAATAAACTTCTTATGTTGAAAAAAATATAATGAAACATAATATATACTTATAATAGTATATAATTATATTTGTTTCTGCGGATTGATAATCCACAACGTATTCACAAGATCATAAAGAACGATTTGTACATGTTTGACAATTTTATTGCAAAACGGGTTATTGCAAAATGCGTTCTTATTGCAAAACGGGTTGACTACTCCAACCCGTTTGGCAATAAACTTCTTATGTTGAAAAAAAAAGATGAAACATATTATATTCTTATAAAAGTATATCGTTATATTTGTACTTGTGGATAGATAATCCACAACATAAAAAAGCACGGTTTGTACATGTTTGACACTTTTATTGCAAAACGGGTTATTGCAAAATGCGTTCTTATTGCAAAACGGGTTGACTACTCCAACCCGTTTTGCAATAAACTTCTTGTGTTGAAAAAAATATAATGAAACATAATATATACTTATAACAGTATATAGTTATATTTGTTTATGTGGATTGATAATCCACAACGTATTCACAAGATCATAAAGAACGATTTGTACATGTTTGACAATTTTATTGCAAAACGGGTTATTGCAAAATGCGTTCTTATTGCAAAACGGGTTGACTACTCCAACCCGTTTTGCAATAAACTTCTTGTGTTGAAAAAAATATAATGAAACATAATATATACTTATAATAGTATATAATTATATTTGTTTCTGCGGATTGATAATCCACAACGTATTCACAAGATCATAAAGAACGATTTGTACATGTTTGACAATTTTATTGCAAAACGGGTTATTGCAAAATGCGTTCTTATTGCAAAACGGGTTGACTACTCCAACCCGTTTGGCAATAAACTTCTTATGTTGAAAAAAAAAGATGAAACATATTATATTCTTATAAAAGTATATCGTTATATTTGTACTTGTGGATAGATAATCCACAACATAAAAAAGCACGGTTTGTACATGTTTGACACTTTTATTGCAAAACGGGTTATTGCAAAATGCGTTCTTATTGCAAAACGGGTTGACTACTCCAACCCGTTTGGCAATAAACTTCTTATGTTGAAAAAAATATGATGAAACATATTATATTCTTATAAAAGTATATCGTTATATTTGTACTTGTGGATAGATAATCCACAACATAAAAAAGTACGGTTTGTACATGTTTGACACTTTTATTGCAAAACGGGTTATTGCAAAATGCGTTCTTATTGCAAAACGGGTTGACTACTCCAACCCGTTTGGCAATAAACTTCTTATGTTGAAAAAAAAAGATGAAACATATTATATTCTTATAAAAGTATATCGTTATATTTGTACTTGTGGATAGATAATCCACAACATAAAAAAGCACGGTTTGTACATGTTTGACACTTTTATTGCAAAACGGGTTATTGCAAAATGCGTTCTTATTGCAAAACGGGTTGACTACTCCAACCCGTTTGACAATAAACTTCTTATGTTGAAAAAAATATAATGAAACATAATATATACTTATAATAGTATATAATTATATTTGTTTCTGCGGATTGATAATCCACAACGTATTCACAAGATCATAAAGAACGATTTGTACATGTTTGACAATTTTATTGCAAAACGGGTTATTGCAAAATGCGTTCTTATTGCAAAACGGGTTGACTACTCCAACCCGTTTGGCAATAAACTTCTTATGTTGAAAAAAAAAGATGAAACATATTATATTCTTATAAAAGTATATCGTTATATTTGTACTTGTGGATAGATAATCCACAACATAAAAAAGCACGGTTTGTACATGTTTGACACTTTTATTGCAAAACGGGTTATTGCAAAATGCGTTCTTATTGCAAAACGGGTTGACTACTCCAACCCGTTTTGCAATAAACTTCTTGTGTTGAAAAAAATATAATGAAACATAATATATACTTATAACAGTATATAGTTATATTTGTTTATGTGGATTGATAATCCACAACGTATTCACAAGATCATAAAGAACGATTTGTACATGTTTGACAATTTTATTGCAAAACGGGTTATTGCAAAATGCGTTCTTATTGCAAAACGGGTTGACTACTCCAACCCGTTTTGCAATAAACTTCTTGTGTTGAAAAAAATATAATGAAACATAATATATACTTATAATAGTATATAATTATATTTGTTTCTGCGGATTGATAATCCACAACGTATTCACAAGATCATAAAGAACGATTTGTACATGTTTGACAATTTTATTGCAAAACGGGTTATTGCAAAATGCGTTCTTATTGCAAAACGGGTTGACTACTCCAACCCGTTTGGCAATAAACTTCTTATGTTGAAAAAAAAAGATGAAACATATTATATTCTTATAAAAGTATATCGTTATATTTGTACTTGTGGATAGATAATCCACAACATAAAAAAGCACGGTTTGTACATGTTTGACACTTTTATTGCAAAACGGGTTATTGCAAAATGCGTTCTTATTGCAAAACGGGTTGACTACTCCAACCCGTTTGGCAATAAACTTCTTATGTTGAAAAAAATATGATGAAACATATTATATTCTTATAAAAGTATATCGTTATATTTGTACTTGTGGATAGATAATCCACAACATAAAAAAGTACGGTTTGTACATGTTTGACACTTTTATTGCAAAACGGGTTATTGCAAAATGCGTTCTTATTGCAAAACGGGTTGACTACTCCAACCCGTTTGGCAATAAACTTCTTATGTTGAAAAAAAAAGATGAAACATATTATATTCTTATAAAAGTATATCGTTATATTTGTACTTGTGGATAGATAATCCACAACATAAAAAAGCACGGTTTGTACATGTTTGACACTTTTATTGCAAAACGGGTTATTGCAAAATGCGTTCTTATTGCAAAACGGGTTGACTACTCCAACCCGTTTGGCAATAAACTTCTTATGTTGAAAAAAATATGATGAAACATATTATATTCTTATAAAAGTATATCGTTATATTTGTACTTGTGGATAGATAATCCACAACATAAAAAAGTACGGTTTGTACATGTTTGACACTTTTATTGCAAAACGGGTTATTGCAAAATGCGTTCTTATTGCAAAACGGGTTGACTACTCCAACTTGTTTTGCAATAAACTTCTTGTGTTGAAAAAAATATAATGAAACATAATATATACTTATAATAGTATATAATTATATTTGTTTCTGTGGATTGATAATCCACAACGTATTCGCAAGATCATAAAGAACGATTTGTACATGTTTGACAATTTTATTGCAAAACGGGTTATTGCAAAATGCGTTCTTATTGCAAAACGGGTTGACTACTCCAACCCGTTTGACAATAAACTTCTTATGTTGAAAAAAATATAATGAAACATAATATATACTTGTAATAGTATATAGTTATATTTGTTTCTGTGGATTGATAATCCACAACGTATTCACAAGATCATAAAGAACGATTTGTACATGTTTGACAATTTTATTGCAAAACCGGTTATTGCAAAATGCGTTCTTATTGCAAAACGGGTTGACTACTCCAACCCGTTTGGCAATAAACTTCTTATGTTGAAAAAAAAAGATGAAACATATTATATTCTTATAAAAGTATATCGTTATATTTGTACTTGTGGATAGATAATCCACAACATAAAAAAGCACGGTTTGTACATGTTTGACACTTTTATTGCAAAACGGGTTATTGCAAAATGCGTTCTTATTGCAAAACGGGTTGACTACTCCAACCCGTTTTGCAATAAACTTCTTGTGTTGAAAAAAATATAATGAAACATAATATATACTTATAACAGTATATAGTTATATTTGTTTATGTGGATTGATAATCCACAACGTATTCACAAGATCATAAAGAACGATTTGTACATGTTTGACAATTTTATTGCAAAACGGGTTATTGCAAAATGCGTTCTTATTGCAAAACGGGTTGACTTCTCCAACCCGTTTTGCAATAAACTTCTTGTGTTGAAAAAAATATAATGAAACATAATATATACTTATAATAGTATATAATTATATTTGTTTCTGCGGATTGATAATCCACAACGTATTCACAAGATCATAAAGAACGATTTGTACATGTTTGTCAATTTTATTGCAAAACGGGTTATTGCAAAATGCGTTCTTATTGCAAAACGGGTTGACTACTCCAACCCGTTTGGCAATAAACTTCTTATGTTGAAAAAAATATGATGAAACATATTATATTCTTATAAAAGTATATCGTTATATTTGTACTTGTGGATAGATAATCCACAACATAAAAAAGCACGGTTTGTACATGTTTGACACTTTTATTGCAAAACGGGTTATTGCAAAATGCGTTCTTATTGCAAAACGGGTTGACTACTCCAACTTGTTTGGCAATAAACTTCTTATGTTGAAAAAAATATGATGAAACATATTATATTCTTATAAAAGTATATCGTTATATTTGTACTTGTGGATAGATAATCCACAACATAAAAAAGTACGGTTTGTACATGTTTGACACTTTTATTGCAAAACGGGTTATTGCAAAATGCGTTCTTATTGCAAAACGGGTTGACTACTCCAACCCGTTTGGCAATAAACTTCTTATGTTGAAAAAAAAAGATGAAACATATTATATTCTTATAAAAGTATATCGTTATATTTGTACTTGTGGATAGATAATCCACAACATAAAAAAGCACGGTTTGTACATGTTTGACACTTTTATTGCAAAACGGGTTATTGCAAAATGCGTTCTTATTGCAAAACGTGTTGACTACTCCAACCCGTTTGGCAATAAACTTCTTATGTTGAAAAAAATATGATGAAACATATTATATTCTTATAAAAGTATATCGTTATATTTGTACTTGTGGATAGATAATCCACAACATAAAAAAGTACGGTTTGTACATGTTTGACACTTTTATTGCAAAACGGGTTATTGCAAAATGCGTTCTTATTGCAAAACGGGTTGACTACTCCAACTTGTTTTGCAATAAACTTCTTGTGTTGAAAAAAATATAATGAAACATAATATATACTTATAATAGTATATAATTATATTTGTTTCTGTGGATTGATAATCCACAACGTATTCGCAAGATCATAAAGAACGATTTGTACATGTTTGACAATTTTATTGCAAAACGGGTTATTGCAAAATGCGTTCTTATTGCAAAACGGGTTGACTACTCCAACCCGTTTGACAATAAACTTCTTATGTTGAAAAAAATATAATGAAACATAATATATACTTGTAATAGTATATAGTTATATTTGTTTCTGTGGATTGATAATCCACAACGTATTCACAAGATCATAAAGAACGATTTGTACATGTTTGACAATTTTATTGCAAAACCGGTTATTGCAAAATGCGTTCTTATTGCAAAACGGGTTGACTACTCCAACCCGTTTGGCAATAAACTTCTTATGTTGAAAAAAAAAGATGAAACATATTATATTCTTATAAAAGTATATCGTTATATTTGTACTTGTGGATAGATAATCCACAACATAAAAAAGCACGGTTTGTACATGTTTGACACTTTTATTGCAAAACGGGTTATTGCAAAATGCGTTCTTATTGCAAAACGGGTTGACTACTCCAACCCGTTTTGCAATAAACTTCTTGTGTTGAAAAAAATATAATGAAACATAATATATACTTATAACAGTATATAGTTATATTTGTTTATGTGGATTGATAATCCACAACGTATTCACAAGATCATAAAGAACGATTTGTACATGTTTGACAATTTTATTGCAAAACGGGTTATTGCAAAATGCGTTCTTATTGCAAAACGGGTTGACTACTCCAACCCGTTTTGCAATAAACTTCTTGTGTTGAAAAAAATATAATGAAACATAATATATACTTATAATAGTATATAATTATATTTGTTTCTGCGGATTGATAATCCACAACGTATTCACAAGATCATAAAGAACGATTTGTACATGTTTGTCAATTTTATTGCAAAACGGGTTATTGCAAAATGCGTTCTTATTGCAAAACGGGTTGACTACTCCAACCCGTTTGGCAATAAACTTCTTATGTTGAAAAAAATATGATGAAACATATTATATTCTTATAAAAGTATATCGTTATATTTGTACTTGTGGATAGATAATCCACAACATAAAAAAGCACGGTTTGTACATGTTTGACACTTTTATTGCAAAACGGGTTATTGCAAAATGCGTTCTTATTGCAAAACGGGTTGACTACTCCAACCCGTTTTGCAATAAACTTCTTGTGTTGAAAAAAATATAATGAAACATAATATATACTTATAATAGTATATAATTATATTTGTTTCTGCGGATTGATAATCCACAACGTATTCACAAGATCATAAAGAACGATTTGTACATGTTTGTCAATTTTATTGCAAAACGGGTTATTGCAAAATGCGTTCTTATTGCAAAACGGGTTGACTACTCCAACCCGTTTGGCAATAAACTTCTTATGTTGAAAAAAATATGATGAAACATATTATATTCTTATAAAAGTATATCGTTATATTTGTACTTGTGGATAGATAATCCACAACATAAAAAAGCACGGTTTGTACATGTTTGACACTTTTATTGCAAAACGGGTTATTGCAAAATGCGTTCTTATTGCAAAACGGGTTGACTACTCCAACCCGTTTTGCAATAAACTTCTGATGAAGAAAAATATGATAAAAAAGAGGATATATACTAATAATAGTATATCGTTATATTTATACTTGTGTATAGAAAACCCACAACATAATAACAAACAATTTGTACATGTTTGAAAATTTTATTGCAAAACGGGTTGTTATTGCAAAACGGGTTGTTACAGACCTCAGTACACACAGTCAGTCATTAGACTCCAGGAAACAGAGTCAGTTATTAGATCTCAGCACACAAAGAGTCAGTCATTAGACCTCAGCACACAAAGAGTCAGTCATTAGACCTCAGTACACAAAGTCAGCCATTAGACCTCAGTACACACAGTCAGCCATTAGACACAGTACACACAGTCAGTTATTAGACCCCTCACTACACCCAGTCCGTCATTAGACCCCATTACACACAGTCCATCAGTAGAACCCGAGCAGGCACATTCTTTCATTTGACGGCCAATACACACATTCTACCATTAGACTCCCCTCCCCATACGCACAGTTTACTTTAGTAACTAGACCCCAAGTATCTGTTAATTATCTTTGTCTGCAGTTTTAGTTTAAAAGTAACCTAAGGAATTGGCCATGCTGACGTACATTCTGCTCAGTGTTAAATTGAGGGACCAAACAAACCACGTTATTCCCTTTATAAATAGGCAACAAATCAATAACTTAAAACATTGCATGTTTGAGTAACCTCCCTTATATAAAAACTGAGGCTCTTAAGGTTCTGTATCGCTCACCAGATTGTATAGGAGATGAAGATGGCATTTCCTTGATGTTAAACTAACACTATATACGTCCTGTAATTTTCAGTTTTTACTGGCATAAATTACATTATTTTATTGAGACCAACCAATGAATCTTGCTGTTTGGTTTCAGCTGGTTCAAGTTTACTGTAGGTGTCTATGTTAAATTAATTCCTAATCAAATAATCAAACATAAACATAAACTTTTAAGAGAAACATCTGATAAAAATTAAAATACAATATAGCTTTACAGTTTCAGACAAGATTACTGTCTTCCTGGCCTAAACAAATTTGTAGAGGACCATCCCATAAATATTCATCATAGCTTATGTTTTGATTGCCTGCGTAACTTGTTTCAGAGAAGAAGCATTTAAAAAAAATTCCTATAGGATCCTGTGTTAAACTAAGTCCTGTGGTAGCCGCCATTTTAAATTTCCAGTTGACGTAACCTTATAGAGGACCGTCTGATGAATACTGGTAATAAGTTTTGTTTCAATTGGTTCAGCGGTTTCAGAGAAGAAGCCTATGTTAAAGTAAGTACTGCGGTTGTGGCCATTATAAATTTCAGATTGACATACAAAACATCCACAGGACTTTCCTATGAAAACTTGTTATTAGTTTTGTTTCCATAGTTTAACCAGTTTTAGAGAAGAACCTTTTTAAGCTGTTTTCCCATACGGTCCTGTATTAAACGAAGTCCTGCGGTGGTGCCCATTTTGAATTTCCGATTGGGTATAAAATTATAAACTTTAAAGAGGACCATCCAAAACAATATTGCTAGTAAGTGTTCTTTCCGTTGGTTAACCGGTTTCAGAGAAGAAGTCTTTTAAAACTTTTCACCATAGGGTTCTATGTTGACCTAAGTCCTGCGGTGGCGGTCCTTTTGAATTTCTGACAGGCATAAAAAAGCATACACTTTATAGAGAACTATCCAAACAATATTGGTAGTAAGTTTTGTTTCGATTGGTTAGCCGGTTTCAGAGAAGAGACCTTTTAAAACTTGTCTTACATAGGGTCCTATGTTAAACTAAGTCCTGCGGTGGCGGTCATTTTGAATTTCCGAATGGCCATATTAGTTTTCCAATCAGATTAAAAAACACAAACTTTGTATAGGTCCATCCAATAAACATTCTGACTAAGTTTGGTTTCATTGAGCCAAGTAGCTTCAGAGAAGAAGATTGAAATGTAAAACGTGTACAGACATCGACCACGACGACGACGGACGCAAAGTGATCACAAGAGGATAAAATAAAGGATATCTGTATCTTTACCCATGCAGTTATATTATTAAAACTGATACACACGTTGCTACAATAATGTAGCCAATACGGTGAAATATGGCAATAAATACATTAACCAGAGGCTCTTAAGAGCCTGTATCGCTCACCTATTTTATAGGCAATGAAGATGGCATTTCAATAAATTAAACTAGGTCCTGTAATTTTCAGTATATTTTAAAACGGACTATCCAAACAATATTGCTAGTAAGTTTTGTTTTCATTGGTTAACTAGTTTCAGAGAAAAAGTGTTTTTAATTTTCCCATGGGGACCTATGTTAAATTAAGTGATGTGGTGGTAGCCATTTTGATTTTCTTATTGGTATAAAAAAAAAAAAACTTCAGAGATGACCATCCAAACAATATTGCGGGTAAGTTTTTGTTTCTGTTGGTTAACCGGTTTTAGAGAAGAAGCCATTTAAAACTTTTTACCATAGAGTCCAATGTTAAACTAAGTCCTGCAGTGGCAGCCATTTTGAATTTCCTATTGGCATCAAGCATAAACTTTATTGAAGACCATCCAAACAATAGTGTTAGTAAGTTTTGTTTTAATTGCATTGGTTAACCGGTTTTAGAGAAGACATTTCAAACCTTTTCCCATGTGGTACTATGTTAAACTAAGTCCTGCGGTGGCGGCCATTTTAAGTTTCCGATTGGCATAAAAAAGCATTAACCTTATAGAGGACCATCCAAGCATCATTGGTAGTTTTTTTTTCAATTGGTTAACCGGTGTCAGGAAAGAAGCCTTTTAAACCTTTTAACCAAAGGGTCCTATGTTAAACAAAGTCATGCATTGGTGGCCATTTTGATTTTTGGATTGACATAAAAAACATAAACTTTAAGAAAGATCAAGATGCAAAGTGATGACAATAGCTCACACGATCCTTTGGTTCATGTGAGCTAAAAAACAAGGGGTGAAAGTTTAGAGGTTAGTTGATGCATACGAGAAAAGCAGTTCCTGCTGTCCCAGTCCTTACATACCCTAAAGATCTGTTATTTTGTTATCATCCCATAGTGTGGCAATCATTAACATTAAAGACAGTCATAGTAGTATTGACATAAACAGCGGTTATGAAAAAATATTTTTGTTAGAACAAGCTTTCCGTTATTCCTGTTAGACAAGTCCGAGAATCCTCCCCTTTCAACGTTTTTATTTATATTTTGATGGGAGCATTGGTCCCACTCTCCCATCAGTCTAAATGGCAGAGGATTCTCGGACTAGTATTAAACATTTTCTGTTAGCTACAATAATGTAGCTTCTTTTTTATCTTGACGGAGCTACAAATAATGTGCTGCTTCATTATGAGTAATGGGACCTCTTTGCCGCTCGCCAAGATAAAAATATATCTACATTATTGTAGCTCAATTTTCTGTACGATGATGTAAATCTAGGTAAAATTGACCAGTAGATGTTGAACTAGTTCTAATTACGTCATTACACATGTTTTTCGTTTGGATCTGATATACAACTGTGGAAGTGAATTCAGCTTTTTTTTTAAATTAAGGACTACTTGTCAATGAAAACTTGTGTGTACGCGTGTGTGATTTGACACAAGAATATTTCAATATATCATTATAACATATATTTACTACGAATATTTATACACAAAATATATCTAACAAACTACGGGTACGTCTCCTGTACATCATACTGGTCAGTGTCCGACATAAAATACAGACTTCGGTCTGTCCAATATATATGAAAGTTCACTGCATGACATGCAGTTCTAATGGTCAATGTAAAAATACTTAGAAGAAGAAAAAGTTATATCAGTGTAAAATCTCACTTTAGTATACGAAAACTTTTTTTAATTCATTCATAAATAAAACTGAACTGTATTGCCACATAAAGTATGTGCAGCGCGAGCACGAATAAAGCAAAAATGAGTTCATTATTGCATAAATCTGACATTTCTATCTTCCTGATAGTGGACTTCCTTCATGTCCAGCAAAATGGCTAACAGTAATAGGTCGCATATAAGGGGCTTCAATTATCATTTTTCCTGTGTCGGAGAAGAACGCCTTTACAGCCATAGGATCCACTGTGTCGGGCAGATGAAATTCACGATTAAGTTCTTTCGTCGATGTTCGACTGCCAATGCGTTCCATTCGACTTGCACTAATCACCAGTTTTTTATCAATAGTTTTTACGGAGAGTTCTTCTGGGTTAAAATCCTCAATATCAACTTCTACCCGGAACTTTTTCTCGGATTCCGAAGGTGCTGGTTGGGAATCAGTACTATTTCTAGTATCATATTTTGACGAAGTTACGGAGGACATCGACGACTGCTGTGAGTATTGTTTCGGTGAGGAATTTACAACTGAACTTTGAACAGGGGAATAAGGTGGGACCGTTCCAGTGGAATAAGGTGGGGCCGTTCCTTTCATAAATGTAGTAAACGATGACGTATGTGTTGATGGAGGTTGTCCAGTCCCTGGAGGTGGTGTATTTCTGGGTGGAGTGCTAGACACGTGAGGGCTTGACTGAGGAATGATGCGGTGTGTCGTTCGAGGGTTTTCTATGGATTGTGGATATTCCGGAGTTGGCAACGGAGCTTCCACAGATAAAACTCCATCAGAAGAAATGGTACACTGTAATAATAACGGATCAACCTCGCGTGGAATGTTCACCTCACGACTGAATTCTCGGCTGACAGATTTCGTACCATCCTTTTCCTGATGTTGTGCGTGAACTATTATCCTGTCGCCGTCCATTTTTACGTTGACTTCTTCGGGCTGATAATCTTTTACATTAAATCTAGCTCTAAAAACTGGTCTGCCATTTTGGTCCTTCTCTATGACAGATTTAGCATCGTTAAGTCCGTCTTTGAATCTAAACTTATCACTTATTGAATCCAATTCGTCATCACATGGCTTCAAATTAAAGAAATCACCTCTCATACGGTCAATGTCTGCTTCCCATTCCTTACGTCTCATCTCCATGTCTCGCTCCATATCTTCCCAGATTTTATTTTGTCTCTCCTGAAAACTTAAGTTGTCTTGTTGTATAGGAATTCTGTGCGCCATATTTGTTTGGCAAAATCAAACCTGAAAATATAAACGATTATTTAATTGAGGAAAAGGGGACCAATTCTGTTTAAAATCATATTCAATTTAATTGAAATTTGATCTCTCGTCGCCCCCATTTTACTGATATGCAGCGGTAAAACAATGGCGATGAATTATTTTCTACTAGATATGTACCAATGCGTTTATCAACAAATTCCTCGACAGCCACAAACCCCATCCTCCCAAGTTTTAGCGGTTCCGAGCTAACGTGTACTCTCCATATCACCAAAAGTCTAATAAATACATTTTTAATTAGGTACATATAAAACGTATAAAACTCGTTGATAAAAAAATTAACGTCGTCACCGATCTATTTTAGTTGCATCTTTTTCATAATTTTTGTCATGAATAAGAATTTACTACCTGATCGTTTTAAGTAACAGTACCTTAAATCGTCCATGATGAATACAACTGAATGAAACATGAACAACACGATGGTCGTATCCCTGTAGATGGAATGTGTATTTGATCTCTTAACAACCTTATTAAGTACTGGATGTTTAACAAGATGTCATCATTTGCCTCTGGTCAGAACGTGAGATAAACAGATTTGAAAGTAAATAACCATGACATCATCGCTTGAGGATTTTTTTTAAACACAGAAAAAATGTCATTGATATTTCTGTTCTTATTTTTTCAGGTACAATACGTTTTCTGCAGTACGTCCATCAAGGCTGCAAGTGTCTCTACAATCTTTCTTTTTGCAAAATAAATTTAGCAAAGCGGTTTTTACTATAAAACTATAAAACTTTCGTGTATTGCGACCTGAGTTCGATGTATACAGCAGTTCATTATCATGCCAGGACTCTTTTCTTTTAAAATGAACTTATACAAATGACTGAAAATGTCCCCTGGTCAAGATTTAACTTGTATGACAAATATAATATTTTATGTACGGGTCTTAGATTTATTGGATGTATATTTTTTATAAAGACCGGGTGTCAGTGTAGTTACATACGAATACTTACCAACAGATGTCTCTTCCATACGTAATATCTAACCGTAGTGTTATAAGTTTATAAATACTGCATACACAAATAGAATAAGAAAAGCATTTCAGACAATAATTTTTACAAGTCGATGATTGATCCACGACAGACTTTATAAAGCTAAAACATTCTTGAAGTTTCTAGTAGATCAAATGCCAGACCTCATATAAGCACATTAAGAAACACACAGACAATATTCTAAATAGCACCCTACCATTCTACTATGGCTTACCTATAGAAAATACTAGAACACTGTAAATGTGTTCGGTTTACTAGTTGTACTGTATATATACAGAAGGACTGAATCAGACAACAGATTACATCACATGAATTCCAACATGATTATTGGTATTGCAATGTAATTACTTAATTACGTCGTTTATTTCCTGTATATACAGAATCCGTATGAATGGTTCTGTAACTGAACTGTACCTTGTATACTTAAAACTTTCAGAAACACATCATTTTGTAAACATGACAATCCATCAGAATTATCTTTTTGTGTAGTTGTATTTCAAATCCAAGTGTGGAATCCCCAGGTCCAAAAAAATAATCTATATTACAGAAATAAAGTGCGGTAAAACTAAATTTCTTTAACATATAAAAACCATACAGATCAGGCCGTATAACAGCAAGATACAGCTTGGGCTATATATAGACACGACAAAGTCGTTCCAATATTCAGAAACAATAAACATCTTACAGGTTATACAAACATAACCGCGTATCTCTTTATCTCCATCTCCCAGAATATCTAACAGCTGTTGTTTACAGTATTCAAGATAACCTTTATTATTCATATATATTTTTCACGGAGAGGCGAATTCCGATTCTTTTTAATTTTCAGTGTGTACTTTTTACGCTGTGACTTTTTAACTATGGGGCGACTTCTAGACTTGCCACAAGTCCCTTTGAATTTGCTATTAGAGAGATACTACTTCATTATCAACTTTTCCTATACTATCAGCTTGTGTACCTTTGTACACAAGTGGATAGTATAAGAAATGTTGAAATCTATCTCTCTAATAGCAAAAAAAAATTTCAAAGGGACTTGTGGCAAGTCTAGGCGACTTCGTAAAGTATTCACTATGTTTCAAGCTCGAACTTGTCAGTAATTACATGTATAGAAAACTGCAGAATATATATCAGTGCATAGCCGTCTGCAGTTCTCGGCAACGAAAAGGGGGTTGGGGTTAGCTTTTGAAAGGCCACCCACATATTTTAGATAATTATTTATTTATACTACAATTTAATGCACCTCTGATGTTGTTTTTTTTGTTATTAATGACAGACTGTCTTCTGCATCCTATCACAATGCATTTGGCTAAACATATTTCGATTCTTGGTAAAAAAAACAACACCAATACCTTTCGTAACAAGGGTGCGATCGAAGCCAACCCACCCCGCGTTCCGACGGCCATGCAGTAACATTTACTTTCTTTCAGTCCAATTTCTTTATTAATTTCAAATCGATCTAATTCTATCTCACATGTTATTGGGTATATAAGAAGATCAATATCGATAATGTATGAATCAGACGGCAGGCTTCATTAAATTTACATAACTGATTGTATGATCGATCTCAGTACATTCACATAAACGTTGTAACACGTTTTTGCATCAATGACTGATTCTTGAAATGTATCCAAATACAGTAGTTTTAGTAAGTTTTATTTTGTTTACCGTTTGGTAGACTTCGTGTAAATAATAAAGGATCCCCAGATATTTAACTAATATCATGATTACTTTGACATTACAAACTACGAATATGTGTTATCAAAACAATCAAAGGTCACAAGTTCATTTTTCAAATATAAAAAATTCAAAAACACGTTGTTGTAACTAATACAATTCAATTGGGGGATATTGGCTAGTAAATTATCAGCCCTCATTAGATGGCCATCACAACAACTAAAAACAGTGATATTTACCCTGCAAAACAACAGCTGATCATCGATTTCCCAGACAAGCAAATGAAAACATTAAGATCGATAACTCAACAATTGAATAAAACTAATTAATCTTGAAGTCAGCTGTCCTATACCAATAAAATGTAAAAATAACCACTTAAAATTAATTAAATACTTACGGTCTGGTGACGTATCGAATTCCGCAAGTGTAATGTAGAGTATATTCCAGAAAAGTGATGCTATATTTATCTCCGGTTAGCCGATGCAGTGCGATGCATAACTTCTCTGACAGGAGGCTACACACGGGGGATTGGTCTGTTTAGATTCATAATACAGGTAGTCAAGTGATCTGTGATGCATGAAGTCCGAATGAAGGTGATCCGCCCTCAGCTAATAACTACGTATTGTTCAGATAATGTATCAAATTTACAAATGATTAATTCGGGATGGTTTCAGATACAGAGAGGGCCTTTATATTAAGTTGACGTGTTATTTCGTGCCCCTAAAGAATGTGTATTCTACCTTGAGTCACAATTTTATTTTCATTCTTTGAGAATGTTAACGCTTTAAATATTCACATGGACGAATTTAACCGTTAACCTGATAGTGTAAAACGCTCGATTTACATACAAATTGTTTCCGTCATTATACATGTATGTAATTTGGTGTAATAAAAACGTGAGAGATCATACACGAAAAAATTAAATTTAATGGTTGTATAAAATTCAATATACATTTTAAATGCATCACACTAAAATTTAGGAACACAATTTGATAGAAAAATATAACAAATACAAATATAAGGAATTACAATTTGATTCCCAGGGTAAAAAACCGTATACATATAGGCATCGAATTAGAATACGTTATTATTTATAAAATAAATATTTTTTACCCCGCTTCACCCAGATTGGTGTTCGTGCTTGTTAAATTCTTCTTAGATCTATCAAATATACCATGCACTATTTTATTCATATTTTCAATTACGTCATCAATGCGTTTGAAAAAGATCTATGTCAGCAGTTTATCTGCAATCAAAGGTTATTCGTTTTGATACTGAAAAATTGTATTTTGCCATGATAAAGTGTAGATAAGGCTTGGAACTGTTCAGAAAGTCACTAAGCCAACTTAGTGAGTCATAAATGTAAAATGAAATTATTTTTAACGCTTGATTTCAACACCGACAAAGATTGAGGCGATTAAAATAAATTTATTTTTATATTTAACATGAAAGTGTGTATTAAACTTGTCATTTCATTTGTACTTCTGTCATGTATATGTAAAGAAATGTAAAGATCCTGACGTGTATATGAATGAAGGTTGAAACGTAGTCTAACCATCCATGAATGAAACTAACATGGCACGCATGTCGAGTGCACGTTTGGTCGAGTGGTCCATGGAATTTTCAGTTTTGTTATTACTTTAATTGATTAAATTCAACACTGTTGTTTGGTTTAATTAATAAAGCTTCAGAAATGGATCCAGACCTATGTTTATGATCTTCCAGTTTTGAAACAATTTTGAAATTACTAAATCTACAAGTCTCGGAACTTTTTTGCTATTAAAGAGTTATTTATTTTCAACATTTCCTGTAATGTCCACTTGGATACAAAGCAGATATATATATATTCAAAGGCAGCAAGTCCATAGTACGCAGGATAACAATAGCTTATGCGGGATACGTAAATCATTGAGTATAGTGGTCATTGTTTACATGTACTTAGCAATGTCCGTCACAAGAACCAAGTGTGAAAACAGAAAAATGTCTCGCTAGCATTCCGCAACAGTAATGAAAAAAACATTACTCTATAAGTAACAATTAAATAGCATCATTTAAACTATTATGTGAATCACGCCATGATTTTCAATAACAAGAGATTATTTCATTATAAACATTTAAGTCTATCAGTTGATTGCTATCCACCCTAGCATGCTAAATAAAAAGGAAATAATTCAACAGTTACGCATGGTTTTGTTAATAATGCTAGGCTTTGAGACACTGGACTCTCGGCTGATGTGCATTAGGTGGGTAAGGTAGCCCAGACATTGGACTCTCGGCTGATGTGCATTCGGTGGGTAAGGTAGTCCAGACAATGGACTCTCGGCTATGTGCATTCGGTGGGTAAGGCAGTCCAGACATTGGACTCTCGGCTATGTGCATTCGGTGGGTAAGCTAAGTAGTCCAGACATTGGACTCTCGGCTGATGTACATTCGTAGGGAAGGAAGTCCAGACATTGGACTCTCGGCTGATGTACATTCGTAGGTAAGGTAGTCCAGACAATGGACTCTCGGCTATGTGCATTCGGTGGGTAAGGCAGTCCAGACATTGGACTCTCGGCTGATGTACATTCGGTGGGTAAGGTATTCCAGACATTGGACTCTCGGCTGGTGTGCATTCGGTGGGTAAGGTTATCCAGACATTGGACTCTTGGCTGATGTGCATTCGGTGGGTAAGCTAAGAAGTCCAGACATTGGACTGTCGGCTGATGTGCATTAGGTGGGTAAGGTTGTCCAGACATTGGACTCTTGGCTGATGTGCATTAGGTGGGTAAGGTAGTCCAGACAATTGACTCTCGGCTGATGTGCATTCGGTGGGTAAGGTAGTCCAAACATTTGACTCTCGGCTGATGTGCATTAGGTGGGTAAGGTAGTCCAGACAATGGACTCTCGGCTGATGTGCATTCGGTGGGTAAGCTAAGTAGTCCAGACATTGGACTCTCGGCTATGTGCATTAGGTGGGTAAGGTAGTCCAAACATTTGACTCTCGGCAGATGTGCATTCGGTGGGTAAGGTTATCCAGACATTGGACTCTCGGCTGATGTGCATTCGGTGGGTAAGCTAAGTAGTCCAGACATTGGACTCTCGGCTGATGTGCATTAGGTGGGTAAGGTAGTCCAGACATTGGACTCTCTGCTGATGTGCATTAGGTGGGTAAGGTAGTCCAGACATTGGACTCTCGGCTGATGTGCATTCGGTGGGTAAGCTAAGTAGTCCAGACATTGGACTCTCGGCTGATGTGCATTAGGTGGGTAAGGTAGTCCAGACATTGGACTCTCGGCTGATGTGCATTAGGTGGGTAAGGTAGTCCAGACATTGGACTCTCTGCTGATGTGCATTAGGTGGGTAAGGTTATCCAGACATTGGACTCTCGGCTGATGTGCATTCGGTGGGTAAGCTAAGTAGTCCAGACATTGGACTCTCGGCTGATGTGCATTAGGTGGGTAAGGTAGTCCAGACATTGGACTCTCTGCTGATGTGCATTAGGTGGGTAAGGTAGTCCAGACATTGGACTCTCGGCTGATGTGCATTCGGTGGGTAAGCTAAGTAGTCCAGACATTGGACTCTCGGCTGATGTGCATTCGGTGGGTAAGGTAGTCCAGACATTGGACTCTCGGCTGATGTGCATTCCGTGGGTAAGGTAGTCCAAACAATGGACTCTCGGCAGATGTGGATTCCGTGGGTAAGGTAGTCCAGACATTGGACTCTCGGCTGATGTGCATTCCGTGGGTAAGGTAGTCCAAACAATGGACTCTCGGCTGATGTGCATTCCGTGGGTAAGGTAGTCCAAACAATGGACTCTCGGCTGATGTGCATTAGGTGGGTAAGGTAGTCCAAACAATGGACTCTCGGCTGATGTACATTCCGTGGGTAAGGTAGTCCAAACAATGGACTCTCGGCTGATGTGCATTCCGTGGATAAGGTAGTCCAAACATTGGACTCTCGGCTGATGTGCATTCCGTGGGTAAGGTAGTCCAAACAATGGACTCTCGGCTGATGTGCATTAGGTGGGTAAGGAAGTCCAAACAATGGACTCTCGGCTGATGTGCATTAGGTGGGTAAGGTAGTCCAAACAATGGACTCTCGGCAGATGTGCATTCCGTGGGTAAGGTAGTCCAAACAATGGACTCTCGGCAGATGTGCATTCCGTGGGTAAGGTAGTCCAGACATTGGACTCTCGGCTGATGTACATTCGGTCGGTAAGGTAGTCCAGACATTGGACTCTTGGCTGATGTGCATTCGGTGGGTAAGGTAGTCCAGACATTGGACTCTCGGCTGGTGTGCATTCGGTGGGTAAGCTAAGTAGTCCAGACATTGGACTCTCGGCTGATATGCATTCGGTGGGTAAGGTAGTCCAGACATTTGACTCTCGGCTGATGTGCATTCGGTGGGTAAGCTAAGTAGTCCAGACATTGGACTCTCGGCTGATGTACATTCGGTGGGTAAGGTAGTCCAAACATTTGACTCTCGGCTGATGTACATTCGGTGGGTAAGGTATTCCAGACATTGGACTCTCGGCTGATGTGCATTCGGTGGGTAAGCTAAGTAGTCCAGACATTGGACTCTCGGCTGATGTGCATTAGGTGGGTAAGGTAGTCCAGACATTGGACTCTCGGCTGGTGTGCATTCGGTGGGTAAGGTAGTCCAAACATTTGACTCTCGGCTGCTGTGCATTCGGTGGATAAGGTAGTCCAGACATTGGACTCTCGGCTGAATTGCATTCGGTGGGTAAGCTAGTCCAAACATTTGACTCTCGGCTGGTGTGCATTCGGTGGACAAGGTAGTGTTTTATTGTCCTCCAAAATATAAACTCCACGGTCGACAGATGGTAGTAGAATTTTCCATAAACGTTGCGAGTTTTCAGGTGGAAATATTTTGTTGTCATCATTAAGATGTGCATTAAGGTGTTATTAATGTTATGTACTAGCTCCATTCAAGTTGTTCTATGATGATATGTTAGGCATCATGTAGTCCTATTTTAGACCATTTCATGACGTTTGCTATTTCAATTTCAAGTTAATCTTTCACTTGCAAACTCTTCTCTTTTCTTACCTCATATAATAACTTGCACTCAACCCCGCCTCACCTCTCCCCAAACCCTTTTCATATGTAATTACCCAAGTTTAATTTTCTGTTAGTTTATTAACATATAACCTTGTTCTTTCATTATGAACATAGTTAAAATATTGTTGATATTTTTCTCATGTCGATCTCTTACCAAAAAACCTTTAAAGATTGAAAACAATTTGTTTAAATACTATTTAATAGTGAGGAAAACTAAATAACCAATTATCAATTACTCAAAGTTGTTTACAGCAACAACAATCCTGTTATACTGTACTACAGATTCATAAGACAAACAAGTTTGTAAACTTTATTATGACCATGATGTAAGAACAATCTACCACCATGTAACAACTGTAACAATAAACATAGCACTTCTTATATAATCCTCTACTATCCAAAGACTAATTCTGTATAAACATGCTGGGATAGTAGGGGATTCTTACATGTACAAACAACTCAAATGTACACAAGTCAACTGACTAGTCTTCATGTAGTTAACACTAAGTGGCAATACAATACGTCTTTTTGTAAACTCTTTAACTCATTGCTGATCTATAAATAATTTGATATTGTTCTGTTATTTGTTTCTTATTATCTACAGAATTGAGACACTGTATATTGTAAAATTACATGAATCTAATATACTGACACTATTACATATGTAAATAATCTCAATATTTAAAAATAAAAAATTGCCTGAGCTAAATTAAAAAGTTTTGTACAACAATAATGTGGTTACTGGCAGCATTCTTTCTCTCTTCTATAACATTCAGAAAGTAACATGTATATATCACATAGGTTTTACACAAACAAATCATGAAAATCAAAACTGAGTTGGCTTTTGTCCCTTTACTCTATGTGATGTTTCTGACTGAGTACACCTTTTAACATTGTATAACCACTGTTGTCAGATCATAAAACAATCAGGATTATGTCCCTTGCTTTCTAAATATGATTGGTGTTTTGTAAAAATATGTTTTACTTGTGTTTGCTGTTTCACTGTTCTTCTAAACAGTGTTCGTCTTTGACATGTTCACTGTCTACTTTTCATTCTCCCAATCAATTATTTTAAGCCTATACACAACATTCAGCCCTGAACAGGTAACAGGATTTTATTTCATGTTCTGTTTTTTTAATAAAATGGTTAATTTCACAAAAAGTCTTACATTAAAATCTATTTAAATTGTTGGTTATCAAAGGAAAAATGCATTGCGACTTGCACTTAGGACTTTTTGTTTGTAAAAACCACTGCTGTTTTGCATCAAAACTCCATACAAATTACAAAAGTTTATAAATGGTTCTAACAACTATTAGTCATAAAAAGATGGAAACTTCCGACCATATGTTATTGATTATCTCCCCTGAACATACATTTTATTTGCACTAAATTCAAGATTTATCAACCCATTCCTTTCAAGAATAAATTAGTGCATCCGAATATATTTATAAAAATACTTGCTACATAAAATGACTTATTTTTACATCAATACCACTGCATAGAAGAGAGTCACAACCTTACTCGCAAACAAATAAAAAAACGAAAACAAAACACGAAACTGAGAAAGATACTAACTCTATAAAAATCACACTTACTTCTATACATATAGAAAATGATGTCAAGAATATATTATTCTCAGTCAGAGATATTTAGATTAAATAAATGCATCTGAAGTTTTGTAGCACTATGCAATTTTATGGGTAGAAATCTGTATCATCTGTAGTGGTAAACACATGACTTCCAACCCCTTACCCATTTAATTGTAATGATATATTAGTATGTATTTACTTGATACTTGTAGTCCGGCTGGGCATTTAAAAAATGAAATTAGATTTTGATCTTACTTTAAAGAAGATGTCTAAAATTTGTAACACTGTGATAAATTTGCAAGTTACCAACAGAAGTATGTTTTAAAAGCTAGTTCTAATAACCAAGACAAATACAGCTCTACAGGATGAAGCTGAGATCAAATGCAATAAAAAAGGAATGAACATAATTCTAATCACATAAGTTATGTTTATTAGAAGACTATCACAGAATACCATGACAAACAAGTCCTAAGTAGGCAGTCATGACACGGAATGAACTAAGTTATGGTGTGTTTTCTTGCTAGGTAGCGACAGGAAAATCACAATATAAGAATGACTTCATAATTGGATAACAATACAAAAGTGGCACATAAGTATCTTAACATTTTTTATGCCTTGCATATTTCAAATGGTAAACTATTTCATTGTTAATTGTATTCAGCAGGGCAACTTTATTGTAAGATGCTACAAAGAAATGCATTATAATAATCATATTCAAAATTTAAAATTGTCCTTGTTATATAAATTTCAAGGTAATTAAAAAAATAACAGATAAAATCAAGTTCCATTTTTTAACAAATGAAGGAAAATATCTGAGGTTATTTAATTTCCTTAGAAGCCAACTGGATAGTAGTCCAAAATTTATTAAAAAAGTTTATCTTGAACATGTATAAAGACAAAACATGAATTGACGCATGGTGAATTTTAGTATACCTTATATTTTTTCACCTGAACACAAAATTCATGTTGCATAGCAACACATTTTATTGCACATTTATGTAAATTATGGAGTTTTCTTGTGAAAATCTTGTTACAGCATTGTTAAAGTAATAACTATTAAAACTGATTATTCATTTTGAACAATAACATTCTACAAATTTAACATAAACTTTCTAAGATACACTTAATTTTCTGTAGTACTTTTTAGGTCAGAATGTGTAGTGTTTTTATATCAATCTACTGGTGACAGACTAGATGATCTTTGGTTTGACGCAGATTCCAGGAATCTGATCTATTGAAGACATTCAGTGAGTTCTTCTGTGTAGGTAACCAACAGGCAACCAGTTATCTATCATGGTACTGGTACATTATAATGTCTATCATCCTCTGCTATCAATGAAATCTGGGACCAGTTGTTGTCAGCATCATCTGGGTAATAAGCTGTAAAATCTTCTTGGCCAAACTGAGAAAGACGTAGTACTTGTATACGTACACCTAATGTATGGCCTAACAGGTACATCTCAATCTGTAAACATATAAAGTTAACATGAAATTAGAGTTTATGAAACACACAAGTTTAACAAACTATTGAAAAGTTGAATAAAGACATCTGAAAAAATCTTAACAATTATTTTTATTGTGACACATGTTTTGATATACCTTTCTGTAGGATGTCCTGCATCAAATTGATTGATTACACATATCAGAGCCAATAACATGTTAGGACAGGTAACACATGATGGCGACCAACGCTCTTTGACATGAAGAGGATTATATTTTGTGTACGCTCTTTATTAAGCTTTGAGAAAATTAACGTGAAAAACCAAACATATAAACAATGTTTGTAAAAATAAACTACAGTTTAATGCAAGTTGAAATAACCGATATATTTTTTTCTGTTTTCACAACAAATATTTAGAAAAACTAAGCAAACTGAGGACGAGTATTGTAATATTTTACCTGTTCAATTCCACCGCTATCCCCCAATGTATTCAGATGGTTCTTTACAAACATCAGAGGAGTTTCTGACGTGTCCCTAGCAAACAATAACCAAACAAATATAGGAATATCTTCTCCACTTCCTCTCTGGTCATTCAGATCTAAAATGTTCAGATACATCAGCAGTTTAAGTCCTTCCATAAGATAAAGGTCACATGTTGCTTCTGAATTCAATAAATTGCATGTCCAATGTTCACGGTCAGACTGGGATTCAATACGATTGGCTTCTTCAAACTGAAAGAAAAAAAAATTGTTAAATTGTTTTGCAGTTATTTCCCTTTGACTAAAACTTCAACAGTTTTGATTGTAACTAAAGGAAATCTTTTTCAAATTTTTCTTTATTATTCTTGAAGTTTGTGGAACAAGATCATTAATTCCCAGGCTAAATAATTATTAAACATTTGTGGAAGTAGGTTAATGATGGTATTGGCCTGCCCAGGTTGTCCAAAATATTTTCAATCAAGTAAAAAAATCACACAAAACATTTTCCATGATAAATAATTGCTGTCTGATCCATACACAAAGACAGTTTGGATTTCTCCATATGCCTAATGCATGAATTAAATTATAAAATAATTATTCTATACTACCTTGTAATTACCTTAGAATACAAAAAAGACAAACAATCTGACATAAGAGTTAATCTCTGATCCTCCTTACAGGGGAGACGACCTGCAAATGTCCAATGTTTTAATCCTGAGTTTGATTCACTATATCGCTTTGTTAACTTATCAGTTATCATGTTCAAGTTTGGCCACCTTTTTGACAAATCAATGCTATTACAAAGGCACTGAAATAATGTTCCTCGTAGCCCACAGTAGTTATCTCCCCTTATTCTGCATAAATGCAGACATCCAGTAATTTTTGGAATTTCTCTGTATGCCTGAAATATATACAAAAATCAACCATGCAGCTAGTTTCTTAATGAGAGTCAACATTGAAATACTAGCATAATAACAAAGTTAGTTTCAACTACAACAAATTATAACTGCTTTGTTTTACATATCAAACAAAAAGTATAATTTTTTTTTTTACGAAGATCAGTCAAGTTCTAAAAGAATTGTTGTGATAAAACAACAACGTTAAATACTTAATCTATGAGGAAATAGAGCTAAGCTGAGGTAAGCCATTATATGCACTATTTTAAATGTCGATTTGTAAAAAAACAATGGTGCCGGATTTTCTCTTGATTGTATAATTTGAAATGACATCATGCACAGCATAATACATTGAAGTACAGTAGGGTTATATATTACATTGAAGTACAGTAGGGACATATATTACATTGAAGTACAGTAGGTTTTTATATAAGAGCAACTGATTGTACAACTTACTCATTAATAAGCTATTATTCAAATTTGATACATTAAAATTTTGAACATGTTTAAAATACACAGCAATTTTTGTGTTTAAAACTGTGATAATTTTAACAAGTGAATAACTATCCCTAATTGATTGCCAAACCTTCACATTTAAAGTAAAATTCCTCGATTATAATCATGAAAATGTACAGTGCTGAAGGATACTTGTAAATCATCCTCTAATAGGACCAGAAGAGACTTTATTCATACCTTTTTAATTGTAATAGCTTTTTCTGTTTGCCCTTTCCATTCTTGTTGCACATATTTTGCAATGTCAATTTTCTCTTCAACTTGAGTCGAACCTTTAAAAAAAGCAATTAACAGTATTAATGAGGCAGATGATAACTGTTTATTGGTGCTTTATGGCACTTTCAGCCATTTTACAGCTGTATAATTGTATACAGTTTTAATTAAGAAAGCATAGTACTCAATGAGAACCTTTGACAAGTAAACTGGCCATACTTTTCAATTAAGGCTGGAGCAGAGTACACTACCCAGACTCAAACTCACAATCTCAGCACTTTTATTATTAGTAATAAGTAACTATTACACCACATTTCTACATATTGATGTACTAGTAAGTCTGACTACAGTTATATTAAGCTACTAGATTGTTGTCTGTCATATACATGTACTGTTTGTGCTTGTTTAAAAAGTTTGTTACTGTTAGTGAAGCAATTTTTTAGCAACTTATACAACATGTATATTATGAAATCTAGTTTTTATTGTTAGAAAAAGCCAGAGTACCCATCAGCAACCCCGAACTTTGGTAAGAAAACTGATGATCCTTGTCAATAAAGATTGGAGTCAAGCACACCATGCCCCCATTGAGATCATGAACCTCTAAAGTTAAACATAAATGTTAACTAATGTTGTCCATCTACAGTTATGTACACAGCTAATCTGGAAATGACAAATTGCTTTTATAAAAATAAATTTTGGCTTTTTGATAAATCCCTATAACACTGCACGAAGCTTACCACTGACGTTATTTGATTTTGTTGTAGTTAGGCCATTTTGTCCACTAATGTTAAGATGACCACCATTTATTGTCCCAATGTCCACCACATGTCCATTCCTTCCATGATCTGGACTAGAATCCCTAGCACTCTCATACAAACTACTGGAAGATGCCTCGGACATTTGTACACTGTGTGGATTGCTGTCTGTTGCTACAGACTCTTTCACAGAAGAGCTACAATCGGATTTTTTCAAATTATTTTCAGAGGAGGAATCTTTTGTCCAATCACTATGACTGCCAATGTCAAAACACTCATCTGTTGATAAATTATCTAATGTTCCATCTTTCTCTATATCCGTTTCCATTGGACTTTCAAAACTTATTCCATTTTGGCCATTTGTGCTTTTAGATACGAATTTAGTATGTAATTTATTTCTTAATGAATTCCCTGGCTCACTACATCTTCGACTACTTGGTGTGGATTTATTTGAATTATCTCCCTGTAAACCTTCGGAGTCCCAAGACAAATCTGGCATATCAAAACTATAAGCAGGTGAGCTATCGTTACTACTGACTGAAACACTGCGAGATCTACTTAACCTACTTCTAGTCCTATCAACAATCTCTACAGCCTTTTTAGATAAAGGATGACTTGGGGAATATTCTAGACTACTTCCATCGCTGTTAACTGCAATGTTCTTCAGTTGATTTAGTTTGTTTGTCAGACTAGCGAACTCTTCTTCTATATCCAAAACTTCCTCTTCTAGATGCTCAAACTGAACCTCTGTTGAACGTCCTACTTCAGAATAGGAACTAAATATTTCACTATCAGGAGTAGCAAGTCCTGAGAGGTTATCACCATCTATACTGTAGTTACGATTTCTAGCATATGGCGAAAATTCTGGCGATGAATCTAATGAGGAAGAATTGCTGGAACCTGCACCATTATGACATTCTTGTAAGCGATGAAGTAGCGATTCACGGAAAAACCTATCAGGTGACCTGAGTTTAGGCAGAGATGATACAGAGTCTTTCTCGTCACAACTACACGATTCATCCCCTGCAGAGACATGACAATCATCCACATAGGACTTTTTAGAATCAGTATTATAGTCAGAACTGTAGGAAGATCTAGGATGCTGCATAAGGTTACTGGTATCTTGTAGCACCAAAGGGTTACCAGGAATAGAGTGATTTGGATGGATACCAGTATCCTCCTCAGATGGTGGCGTCATAAGCACACTACTAACTGTTAATAAATCATCTGATAACTCGATGTGATATTTACGGCCAGTGGTCTGTATATCACAGTTTTCTTTATTGGATAAATCATCAACGTTAATATGAATTTCATCACAATTATCGTCTAAACCTCGTAAAATTGCTGCATCTGACACTGGAAAAGAATTGACAAGACCAGAAGAATGTGCTTGGCTATATGATAGTACTTCTCTCATATGTCTGTCAGTTAAAGACTGCAGACTAACATTAGCTTTAAGGGATCCATCAATGTCAATGTTTGACACGTCAGTTTCCGAGTGGATCAGATGGTTGATACTCAAATCACTGCCACTAGACGGCACTTTGATTGGTGCTGATTTTATAAGCTCGTTTTCTGATGTTTTTCTTCTTTTAGTTCTTTTTCGTTGTCTGACACGTGATGATTCTGATTGTAGTTTGAGATTGTCCTTACTACGGGATTTTCTACCAACGTGTAAAGCCACGCCTGTCACAGGGCTGAAGTATGCTGATGTCTCTGGTTTGTTTGAACTAGAGTTTCCCATACTTGTGTCAATGCCATTAATATCCTGCAATAGAAAACATAACATGTATTGTAATTTATGCATTCTGTGTAATTAAATCTGTAATCTCCTTATACTGCTGAGTACTGATTATAAAATTGATACATTACTACTATTAATTATAAATTTGTTGGGTGCGATTTTTTTTGTCAGATTAGCTGAGAAGTTGCATTTACCAATTCTTATGTAACTGTTTTAGGTAATGGATCCTACCAATCTAATTAAAATTAAAACTTTCACTTGCCCTCCTCCCATTTTGCTATTGTCACATCACATTACATGCAACTACTATAGCAAAAAGGGGGGAGCAAGTGAAAGATTTAATTTTAATAAGATTTGGATCCTACATATATTCTCTATTGGGATCCTATACATATACTATCTGCAGGTTAGCCCTTCTAAGTACAAATGTATCACAAAGTGGCAAATCTATATATATGTAAGAGTTTATGAAACAAAAGAATAGCTATTTCTAACAGATAAATTTTCTGATATAACAATCAGCTTTTCAAATCAATTAAACAATAAAGTATTCAAAATTCGCAATTTTTTTTTCTAAATACAGATATAAAAGTAGACTGTTCCAGTGGAAAACTCCTTACATCTGTCCTAACATGTACTTACATGTATTAAGTAACACATTAGATGAAATTAGAATTCAGGTAATACATGCTGACATAGAATTAATTACCAAATAAAAGTCAGATTATTGAATTGTAATTGTTGTCTTCTTATGTCTTATTTTGTTTGATTTTAGTCTAATTACATGTTTGTAAGTTACTCTTTAAGCCTTTAATTTGTTTTCTGTAGAATTGATTAATACTATAAATATACCTTCTGGCAATTTTAACTGAACAAAATGACTGATACATGTAATTATTATTTTTTCTTATATTCCAATTGTGTTTCCTTTATAAAAATCCACAATTTTAAAGTTGTATATGTTATTTTCTGCAAAATATTGAATAAAGTAAAAATTAAACAACAAAATGTTTCTGTATTTGTGATAGTATTGTAATGTGTTTATTTGTTAGGGTTGATTTTATGTTTTATAATTTAAATTTTAACCTTTTTCATTAATTAAGATTCTTAAAATTAAATATGGAGGCAAAACATGTTCAAAATAATTTAGATAAAAACCTCAAATAAATAAAGAAATTACTACATGTACCAATTATAACTAAGGTGATCATTACCATATAAATTTATCACCCTTTTCACTTTTAAAAGAACAATACAATATGCAATAATTGTCCTGGACAAAAAATATGAAAATATGACAGAGCAAAACAACAGGTCATGTGACACTGTTTGTTACAGTGGATACCATTCAATCAACATCTATTCCACATTATGTATTGGTGACATTTTACCATGGAATAATTTTGCCAGTATTAAATTATACAATCCTGGTACCTACCCTCACGTCACTGATTTAACAAGTAAAATACTTGAATCAATTAATCATTTCAGTTTTATGACAAACAGCCTAGCTGATCTCCAAATGTCATTATAAAATATTGAATTTCTCTACTTCCTGTTGTTTACATAGGGGAGATAACTCAAAGAAGACTACATACAAGGGAACATGTCAGAAGATGAGACATTGATTTATCACTAGTATTATCATATCTCATGTAAAAGTGGTTAGAAAGACTCATTCCTCATGTAATGAAGAATTTAACAAATTATGATTGTTCTTAGTTTAATCATTGGAAAAAAAATTTAAATATCATGTACATATAAATATTTATCTTGCTACATAAAGACCTGTTTTTCCTTTGTTTCATCCCGTATTTCTGCTGGCTTTTTCTTCTTTGGAGGTTTCTTTAACAAAGGCTGAATAAATCTGCAGTAAAGCTTATAAAGTATGTATCCACCCAGACCAAACGTAATCCCCACAGCACATATTACAGTCGCTGATTTGGCTGAAAGAAAAATACAATACAGGTTTCAATATCCAGCCAAACTAAAGGTTATCCATACAGCACGCATCACAGGTGAAGAAAACTAAGGTACAAATTACAATATCCAGCCAAACTAAAGGTTATTCTTACAGCATGCATCACAGGTGAAGAAAACTAAGATACAAATTACAATATCCAGCCAAACTAAAGGTTATTCTTACAGCATGCATCACAGGTGAAGAAAACTAAGGTACAAATTACAATATCCAGCCAAACTAAAGGTTATCCTTACAGCATGCATCACAGGTGATTAAGCTGAAGAAAACTAAGGTACAAATTACAATATCCAGCCAAACTAAAGGTTATCCTTACAGCATGCATCACAGGTGATTTAGCTGAAGAAAACTAAGGTACAAATTACAATATCCAGCCAAACTAAAGGTTATTCTTACAGCATGCATCACAGGTGATTTAGCTGAAGAAAACTAAGGTACAAATTACAATATGAACTCGGACCAAGTATTATCGAGACAGCACATAACAGTCACTGATTTTGCTGAAAGAAAATCAAATACAGAATACAATATGTATCCATGCAGACTTGACATTTTCCCACCAGCACATATTACAGCCTGAAAATTAGCTGAAAGAAAATACAATTCAGATTACAATGAACTTAGACAAAATATTTCCACAGTATACATAGTTATGTTAACAGTCATTGACTTACTGGGCTGAAAAATTAAATAAAAAGAATGTGTTAGGAATCATCAATACAGATTCTGATTTCATATCAAACACTTTTACTCTGAAGTAAATGTTTCCAGTGAATGTCATAGTAACATAGTCCCTAGTTTACTGGAGGCTTATTGAAATAAGGGCATTAAATTTAGTTCTTTTTTTTTTTCAAAAATGTATCAACGGAAAATCCATAACAATTCAGCTGGATCAACCTTGAACATATTTGTTATATAATTTCTGTACAGGTACCTTGTACACAACCAGCTGTCAATAGTCATTGTGTTCTATCATAGAAATGTTATTTTAATGTATAAATCAATACAATGCAACAATGTACATTATCTGCAGTCTATTTTAAGACTCACCCTACATAAAATGCACAGAAATAATCTCTGCATCTGAAAATCACCTGACTTATAATTACCTGCCAACACCTGTGTAATGTGGACAATTATAAACAAGAGGATCCTGTCAAAAACAGGTAGAAATACCAACATATCCTAGGTGTCAGAGCTTATGTCCCCAGACAGATGATCTCATCAACACAGCACATGTTGAATCTCATTACTGAATTGTAATTGATTTCTAATCAACTTTGTCAAAGAAAACTTTTTAAACATTATTAACACACTTTTTCATATAATTCTCATTTAAATACAAGCAATGTTGGAAACATTAACATACAACACAGCTGAGGAACTTATATACTTCCTGTTTGGGGGATGGAGGGGGGGGGGGGGCATTGTTTACATTGTATTAGCCAAGTGGAGTATCTAAACCAGCATTAAATCAATAAATTAGCAAGGATATTTCAATTACGTTTAGGTTAATAAGTTGTGATTTTGATTTAACACTTGTCTGTACCAATCCCCATATGTAATCAAGTAAGCCCAAATCATATCTCCTTATGTACTGTTAGGGCAGTTTCTATAGTTACAAAGTAAGAGTTCAATCAAAAAATCAGATTTTGGCAATTTCTAAAAAAGTTGTAATAAACTCCTAATAGTCAGTACTAAAATTAAGGATCAGTTGGGTAAAGGGAAGTGTAAATTTTGTTAATGACAATTAAATAAATCAAAGAAACATACTCACAGGGGGCAACTAGGGATACTTTTAGGTACAGGTATGTGGACAGATTTGAAAACCCACCCTACTCATATATTTTTGGATATTATAAAAATGGGACCTATTCATATATTTTTCTTATTGCACCCCCCTTTGACAAAATAGTTCATTCACTACAAAAATGATCAAGTGTCATGCCAATAGAACACTTTGTTTGTAAAATAACCGTGGTTTACATAGGCTTACATAGGCTTAACATGCTTAAGATGAGAATTGAGGCATGGCTCTTTTTAGATAATTTACACCATATAATGAACTTTTTCTTTTTAATGAAAAAAAGGTACCTTTTCATGTATTTTGGAGAGCTAAAAAGGTGACCCTTTTGGGCCATCAGTATTACCCTATATATACCAAGTTACCCCCATCCCGTGAACATTCTAGTAATCTGTTCTGCTTACAAGTAGTAAGTTCAACATCAAAGATGTACATATAATACATGTACACAGTAAAATAAACATTTAGTATAACATTACATAGGGCAGTGATGTTAGATTACTTTACAATGATAATCAGTATGTCATATTTATATCATGAGTGAGAAATGTAATACCTCAACAGCTATACACTGATACGCAATGTGTTATGTAAACAAGAGTAATTCTGTTTCAGAGTCAATAAACTATAAGGTTTACAAATTACGTGGCATAAACACACCCTTCTCTGGAACAAACATCGGCTCCTCCCAACAAAACACACAACACACCATTCTCTGGAATAAACATTATTTCTCCACAGAACACATAACTCACCATTCTCTGGAGCAAAGGGCACCTCCTCCCAACAAAAAACATTTCACATTCTTTTCTAGAACAAACATCAAATCACCCGAACAGAAACATTACCTTTCATAAACACATCCTTCTCTAGAACAAACATTACCTCCCTTGAGCATAAAACATTACCGGTCATAAACACACCATTCTCTGGAACACACATCAACTAACCCCAACAGAACATACACACCATTCTCTGGAACAAACATTACCCCCTCCCCCCCCCCCCCCCCCCCACCCACGAAACACATTACCCTTATAAACACACCCTTCTCTCTCTGGAACAAACATCACATCCCCCCAAACAGAACTCATTATACTTGTCATAAATACACTATTCTCTAGAACAAACATTACCCCCCCCCCCCCCCTACCCACCACCAACAAAACACATTACCTGTCATAAACACACCCTTCCCTGGAACAAACATCACCTCCACCACAGAACACAAATATAACTCCTCACAAAATAATACATCCATCTTGACTTGTTGTGTGATGTCTGTTGTTAATCTTCACATAATTTATAAAACTTTGTTGCCAATTCTCATTGAATACCTCTCTCAAAATGAATTCAAGGTCAGATATACAATTATTCACATTTTGACAACACATGTAACTGATAAGACTATACATATTAAGGTGGTAAATTTTCTTTACAGTAACTTTAACAAATATTGCACACCTGAGACATTTTCCTATAGCAACCCAACTGAGAGGGGGTATACATGATATAACTTATATTTTAAAATTGTTATTTCATATAAACAAAATATTTCTGGGTTTTTGTGACTTATCCACAAGTACATAGCATTTTCAACTTTCAAGAATAAAACAAGGTCGATTAATAAAAAAATTTATCATGTGGTGTTAATATCTACAGAACAATATTGGAATATAAACCTGTACCATAGTTCCCACATTTATGATTACACTGTACATCCATTCAACAGCTGTGCAATGGATATTCAAAGCTTATAAAAAATAAATTATTGCAAAAAGTACAACAAAATTACTGCAAAATTACTAAATACTTGACAATTAGGATATGTGTATGTATAAGTATTCTTACACATGCAGAGTTTAATGCTTGTATATTTTACTTTAGGATGCTATGAATAAATTTTGAATCAATTATTTGTATATGCAGCACATCATCTACTGGCATTAATGGCAATTTTAGTTAGCTTAACATTTTCTCCTTGAACAGACAAAATTGTACTGGTCGATACTGTGGACATTGGCAATGTTTATCTTATTATGATGCCGCTGAAGAAAATTAATTATTGGTGATCTGAAATAAATAACAGATTGACTGCAAATACTACTACTATTACTAGTATATTTGTCTGGAATTTCAATACTGTCATATCAATCTAATTAAAATATATCTTTCACTTGCTCCCCCATTTCTGCTTTGGTCACTGCATGTACAACACAGTGACCATAGCAAAAAGGGGGAAGCAAGTGAAAGATTTAATTTTAATTAGATTGCTTATTTATATACAACAATGCAATGCATTTTATTCTGGAGACTGACTAGAATTTAATGTGATGAATAATTTTAGTTCTAATTAAGCAAATGTTACTATACTGTAAACAAGACTGAATGTAAATAAAGACAAGGACTATGTCTACATTGATCTTATCTTTGTCCTAACACTGAAATAAATCCAAGAATAACCAAAGATGTCCAAAATGCACATTTAATAAACAAATCTTGGTTTCCTACTTGTTTCTGTAATTATTGTTAATTTAGAGTTTAAAAAAAGAATACAGGGGCATATTTATAATATGAAAAAAATATTAATGTATTACTTGGTACTACATGTAGTAATCACACTTATTACAAAATCTCTACTTCATTTATTTTGTGTTTAGATTAACAGGTGAAAGATAAATGTAACAATTGGATACCATAGAAACACAAATTCAGCAGAACAACTGTAAAATCAGTTATATTTTATGGCTAGGAGCCATTTATTTGACATTATGTATAAAGTGTTTTAATCAGTAAAATGGAGAATTTTATAATGAGTTCCAGGAAGATTACGATAAACAAAAATACAAAATAGAAAATATTGCCAGTGTGAGTGATAAATTTAATATACATTGTATTGTATAAAGAAAATTTACTTAATAATATTCACACAGTAATCTGGTATTGTAACTAAAGATTATTTCTCAAGCAGCAACCCCAGGGACACATGCATACACATGTACAACTAAGTATGCATCAAGCATAGGTAGGACTTCAGTAAACATAACTGTAGATCTTTGGTCCTTTAGCTATAGTAAACGCCAATGATATCATAGTTCACAAAATAAGACATTGAATCTATGACTGGAATATTTCAGTCATCTTTCCTGTGTATTGCCTATGGATTATAAGCTACTGCTAACTCAGTATACTCACCCTATTCACATCACTGAATTGACTAAGTCGGTAAACAGGAAGTAGATAAGGAACAGACCTGAAATCGGTTCTCGAAAAATAGGACCACATGGTAAGGTCACATATAAAATTTCAAGTGGTTGTGATAAGTAGTTGCTGAGAAAACCCTTTAAGAAAGTTATGTTGCGCACGAAAGGACAGACAGTGGTAAACCAGTATACCCCCACTTCTTCGAAACAGGGGTATAATTAGAGGTTTAATCTATGACTCGTGTGTGGCAGAATGGTACCATGAATATTGCAGACACCTTTCCTGTGTATTGCCTGTATCGTCTAAGACTTGTGTATTGCCTATAGTTTATGACTTGTGTATTGCCTACAGTTAATGACTTGTGTATTGCCTATAGTCAATAAGATGTTTAATGTATGACTGGTGTGGCTGAAAGGCACCATGTAAATTGCAGTCACCTCGGTACTGCCTATAGAGTCCCAGACTTGTGTATTGCCTATAGAGTCCCAGACTTGTGTATTGCCTATAGAGTCTATGACTTGTATATTGCCTATAGATTCTATGACTTGTGTGTTGCCTATAGATTCTATGACTTGTGTATTGCCTATAGATTCTATGACTTGTGTATTGCCTATAGATTTTATGACGTGTATATTGCCTACAGAATCTATTACTTGTGTATTGCCTATAGAATCGTGTATTTATATTTCAGCAATTCAGAGAATTGTTCCTTTTTCTGTTTATACATTATATGGTACATGCAATATGTTTGAAGATTTGTGTGGCCGAGTGGTTACGGTAGTTTGTCTACTATTGCAGGCACGAGGGTTTTCTCCGCGTACTGCGGCTATAAAAACTGGACCCCATGATATAGCTGAAAAATTGCTGGAAATGACCTTAAACACAATTCAAACAAGCAAAAACAAACTTTAAAGAGTTGACCACAAATCCACATCCTTACTAGACAGGTGTTCTGATATCACATTTACCTGTACTGCCTCCTGAACACAGAACCTTAACATGGACTTGAGAACAAGTCCCTCCACGCCCCCCTTTTTACCTAAACAAATAACAGCCCATAACAATTTTATATAAATCAATTTACGCACCTAAACTATAAGAAATAAATACAAATAATTACCTTTACAATGGAAAATTATTCTTAATATCTTTGTGTATGTAGTCATACTTGTATCAGATAAGTCCCAATAACCTTGTCAAGTTTTAATGGATTTAAATACATGTAACACATCCGGTCTATTTATAGACATTAAAGTTAATAAATATTGCTTAATCCTCATGAAAAATTAGTAGGTTTTATTACCATTATTGCAGGTTTAACCTTACAGAACAATTGTAGAGATGATTTCAGAATAATACAATTAAAACTAACCTGAAACACAAACGACTTAAACTACAATTAGTTCTTGCTATTTACAGTTTCAGTCTATTTGTTATAGCTGTTAAGTTACTGGGCAAAAACTAAACATTTTTTTCAAAAATTGTGAAGTACAATAACTCCCCCTATAAGGTGCCATCAAACATTTTCTGAAAAATTAAATGATTTGTAGGCCTTGTCATTTAGTTTAATTTAGTACTTTACAGTTTACTCTAAATGTTATAGACTTTAATCTATAACACAGAAACGTATTTTGTCAGAATTCGTTTGTTTGTTGTTTAAAAGGTGTTTAAATGCCACTTTCAGCAATTTTGCAGCTATATCATGGTGTCCAGTGGTAATTAAGGAGGAAGCCGGATTACCTATAGAATACCGCCACACTTTGGTAGAAAACTGGTAAACCTTCGGGGTTCTCATTAAGATTGGAGTCGGGCTCACCCCACCCACAGTGAGACTTTAGCGTTGACCGACCACGTACTCAAAGGTTGATTGTAGCCAAATATGAAAAAAGTTGGCAATGTGGTTTCAAATGAGAAGATTTATGAAAGGTTTGCAACAAATGGACTATGGACAACAGTGTATTGACTGATGAAAGAGACTCTAGTGGCTATTATTTCTAACTGGAATCCAGTTTGAAGTTCCAAAGGATAACAACAACAACAACAATTTATTCCAATAAAGGGCACACAAGAGGCAAATAGAGAGTACAAAACATTATGAATATAAGAAAGAAACTACAAGTGAATAACAGTACAAAATTGTATATTGTTATTGGTATTCAATTAAGCTGTTTTAGTACTGCTGAATAACCATCAGTATTTATTTTCAGAAAAACAAAAAAATGTGTAATATCAAGTCTCAAGAGGAAAATGTTAAATCAAACTCATTACATGGTAAATATTAACTGACATAGAGATATTTGCTAATGATAGGGAGGGCTTAATCTATAAAATTACTAGTTATTAAACAGGCTGTAACATCAATTTCATTTTTCAAGTTTTCTGCTTTGTTGAACTTTCACCTGACATGTGATGCTACAGGTAACTGACTTGGAATACAACTCAACTACCTAAAGGTAATGACATCTGTGACAGAAGATTTTATGACTGCCATTATAGTAAATTTTCACAGTATTTTCTTTATGAAGAAGGATGTAAAAAAAGAAAATACCCACCCTAGGGAAGTGCCGGGAGGGAAATATCTATCTTGGAAAAATAACCATCCTAGTAAAGTGCTCAGAGATAAATCACCCTGGGGAAAATACCTACCTTAGACAAGTAATTGGAGAGAAAAATTTACCTTGGACAAATACTCACCAATGGGAAAAATCTAACTTAAAAAATACACACCCTTTGAAAATGCTTGGATGTAAATCTACCTTGGGAAAAACACCTACCCTAATAAAGTGCATGGATGTAAATCTACCTTGGGGAAACACCCACCCTAGGCAAGTGCTTGGATGGAAAATCTACCTTAGGACAACACCCACTGCAGGTTAGTTCTTGGATGGAAAAACTACCTTGAGATAGTTAGACTATTACTAGTCCTTGAAGACAACTCTATGTCCTGTAAAATGGGAGGGACTTATTCTGCCAGCAAAGTGTTTACGAAGGGATTATTTCCTTTCGGAAATGGTTTTAAAAGTATTATCTGCTTTAGGGACCTACTTGAAGGCATTTAAGAAATAAGAAAGCAATGATACGATAAAAAACATTGATGCAATTGAATTGAAATTCAGATTTGTTAACATTTAACAATCAACAACTTAATCTACTTGTATACCTATCATGTGTTCATATATATTGATTAATTTACCTACATGTCAATCTACATGAAGATGGTATCCAAATCTTAGCCAGGACAGAACTTCTCTTATCCTTCATTAAAATGTACATTTTGTAAAACTCAGTCAAGAGTAGGAATAAAAAATTATTCCCTGCTCCCTCAGGGGAGAACAGGTGCCCTTTCAGCACACTACATTGAAAACTGCAGGTAGACCACAAGCTGTCACACAGGCATTATTGTATATCTACCAATGTATACCTGTACTTTGATCAGCTGATGTTGATTACATAAACATTTATTTACATTTCAACAAAGTTGATCACTTATATATACTTCAATGACCTATCTGAATTAAAAGTAAACATTTTGAAAACCTCCCAAAATATAATCCATTCAAAACATTATAATGGGATCAGTTAGAGGCATTATTTGGTATCAAATAAAATAATAAAAGTCATAAAATCTTTTTTACAATACAAAAAAGTTTGTATTCAATAAACACACAAAAACATGCAATATTTTTTTTTATTCCCCGAAAAAAGATTTAAAGGGAGATAACTGAACATTGTTAAAATGCAAGGGTCCATGTGCAAAAGTCATATCAGTAATCATAAAACTGGACAACAATATTAGTACTAATACCTCTTTTTTTACATATTGATGTACTAGTATAGAACAAATAATCATACCTTTGCTTTTATTTATTTTTTTTTTTTTTGGAGAATTAACTTCGGATTATAACGGCAGTAAAATTCGGCCTAAAAGGAACATACAATACAAAAACTTGTAAAATAAAGATTTAATTCAAACAGTTCCATGCAGCAGTGTTTGGATTGGTTGTTGGTGATTATACATACTCTATAAAACATGTATGTATTTACATTTCCTTGCAGAAATAAAACAATAGGCTAGTAAAGTTTTTATGACAAAATGAAAATCTATAGTACCCCTCACAAGGAAGCTAAAATACCTGACTTACCTGTAGAGTAATCTAACTTGAATTTACTTCCAGTACATGAGAAACACACTATCAATTGTTTGTTTCCTTTAACAGCTGTTGCTTCATAGAAGTCTTGACACAACTCGACCAGAGATTCCCAGGGGTGGGTCGGCAGTGTCCTGGTCTGTATTATATATCTGTCTTTATACAGACCATAACATGCCATACCTTACCCACCCAGAACCTAAAAAATAAAATGTGTACATGTATTAATGTAAGTATTGATACCAATTGTTTGGCACTGCTGCACATCACATTGTACATACATGTATGCAAATAAAAATTGTACATAATTTTGTAACATCTACATGTACATGTACGTGCAATTCTGCATGAATAGAACTTTTTATATGCCTATTACCTGTTGTCTTTCTATTGTAAACGTACAACAAACTTGTCATTAATCACTGTTAATTACATTTTGATATTTCTTTCAAAAATACTTATATTAATTGTATGTATAACATTCACAATATCAATGTATTCTTAATCTGATAATATCCAGATCTACAATGTAATTTTATGCAGATAGAAGCAGTGCTTGAAATTAGGATTTGCAACTCACTTGCCCGAATCCTGAACTTTTGGATTTTCTCCTATATATTCAATATAAATTTTATCAAAATTTCACTTGCCCGAAAGGATTTTTACTGGCCAGGGGCCAGCGGACTTGTGCTAATTTCGCAGACTGTAGAAGTACTAGTTCACATGTATGGGACATGCTGTCAGCACTTTTTTTTTCTACCTGAAAGTAATGAATTACTTATAACATGAGATGTTAGACTAATGAAGTCCTTTATTTTATTAGCCTATTAGTACATGTATAATAATGTAGATGTACATGTAGGTCCTCACGGAGTAAGCAAAGGTTTGTAATACATGTACTTACACATACGTCATGTATTGTAAACAGCTAATAATTGATATGCAACCCTACAGTTCTCCCATTATTTTAAAGCATAGTATACACTAGTATAAATGCATACCAGTATAGTACAATGAGATAATGTTGTATTTTTATAATTTTCCTAACTGTGTTATACTCAGTAATTGGTACAAGAAAACTGCAGTACATGTAGTACATTATTCTTGTAGCAAATCAAAGGTAATGACATTGATGCTCAACAAGGCTTAATGCATAACAATTTTGACATTTTCCATAACTGTTTAATAAACAGACCAAAGTTGGTATCTTTGTTAATTTCATTACTTATAAAGAATTAAAAGCTATTAACATGATAAATAACCCATTTCTAAATACAATTTATACTTACATAACTTATATTTCTTACATCCTACAGTTAACCTTGACCATCACTGATTTACAATGAATGTTTACTAATGAAAGAGTATTGATCATATACTGAGAACTGAATCAATACAGTACTACAAAGTTTGACCAGTGATATCTGGAGTATTCAATGAAACAATAATTGTCCCTTATCAACAAAAAACAGTATCACAAAGCCAAAGACACTCGCCTCCCAATTTTCTTCTGTTCAAATTAGGCAATTTAGAGCATAGTTTTTTCTATGTTATTTACCTAATGATTTTATGTCTGTGTATTGCATGTCATTGTGTACTGCATGTCAGTATTCAATGTTCATATGATTTCATTTGTATTAAATATTTAGATGCTAGTAGCTATAATGTAATATCAGATAATGTCAAAAAGTTTTGGAAAAATAGCAGGAAAACAGACAAGAGCCTCAAGTCTTGATTCAGAGAAACATACATTGCATACTGTACTACATATAGTACAACACAAAAAAAAAACAACCAAAAACACATAAACAAAAGTGAGTACTTTTAACTCAATAATAACAAAGGGTGCACTCATGTGATCCGGACAATTAAGCATCCATCCATCCATCCATCCATCCATCCATCCATCCATCCATCCATCCATCCATCCATCCATCCATCCATCCATCCATCCATCCATCCATCCATCCATCCATCCATCCATCCATCCATCCATCCATCCATCCATCCATCCATCCATCCATCCATCCATCCATCCATCCATCCATCCATCCATCCATCCATCCATCCATCCATCCATCCATCCATCCATCCATCCATCCATCCATCCATCCATCCATCCATCCATCCATCCATCCATCCATCCATCCATCCATCCATCCATCCATCCATCCATCCATCCATCCATCCATCCATCCATCCATCCATCCATCCATCCATCCATCCATCCATCCATCCATCCATCCATCCATCCATCCATCCATCCATCCATCCATCCATCCATCCATCCATCCATCCATCCATCCATCCATCCATCCATCCATCCATCCATCCATCCATCCATCCATCCATCCATCCATCCATCCATCCATCCATCCATCCATCCATCCATCCATCCATCCATCCATCCATCCATCCATCCATCCATCCATCCATCCATCCATCCATCCATCCATCCATCCATCCATCCATCCATCCATCCATCCATCCATCCATCCATCCATCCATCCATCCATCCATCCATCCATCCATCCATCCATCCATCCATCCATCCATCCATCCATCCATCCATCCATCCATCCATCCATCCATCCATCCATCCATCCATCCATCCATCCATCCATCCATCCATCCATCCATCCATCCATCCATCCATCCATCCATCCATCCATCCATCCATCCATCCATCCATCCATCCATCCATCCATCCATCCATCCATCCATCCATCCATCCATCCATCCATCCATCCATCCATCCATCCATCCATCCATCCATCCATCCATCCATCCATCCATCCATCCATCCATCCATCCATCCATCCATCCATCCATCCATCCATCCATCCATCCATCCATCCATCCATCCATCCATCCATCCATCCATCCATCCATCCATCCATCCATCCATCCATCCATCCATCCATCCATCCATCCATCCATCCATCCATCCATCCATCCATCCATCCATCCATCCATCCATCCATCCATCCATCCATCCATCCATCCATCCATCCATCCATCCATCCATCCATCCATCCATCCATCCATCCATCCATCCATCCATCCATCCATCCATCCATCCATCCATCCATCCATCCATCCATCCATCCATCCATCCATCCATCCATCCATCCATCCATCCATCCATCCATCCATCCATCCATCCATCCATCCATCCATCCATCCATCCATCCATCCATCCATCCATCCATCCATCCATCCATCCATCCATCCATCCATCCATCCATCCATCCATCCATCCATCCATCCATCCATCCATCCATCCATCCATCCATCCATCCATCCATCCATCCATCCATCCATCCATCCATCCATCCATCCATCCATCCATCCATCCATCCATCCATCCATCCATCCATCCATCCATCCATCCATCCATCCATCCATCCATCCATCCATCCATCCATCCATCCATCCATCCATCCATCCATCCATCCATCCATCCATCCATCCATCCATCCATCCATCCATCCATCCATCCATCCATCCATCCATCTTGACTCCCCTTTCAGGTATTACTAGCAGGTGTGCGTCAGTGCAGAAAATAAAAGATAAAAATGAAAGATGACAACAGGACATCTAGGGACTATTGTTGAATAAAAAGTCAGCGAAATTTAAATTTTTTGATTTAGTATTGGAATTGATAACGTGTTAAAAACAGGATAAAAACAGAGGTATGCTATCTAGGCAGTGACCAGTGTTTAGTTTATTTAATGCCTGTCTGAAATGATCAGGATCAGGCTGCAGAACGACGGTGGTATAACAACAGTTTGCAGAAAAATGAGTATGTGTTTATCTTCATGATCTATATGTGAGGGGTGCATACTAGTATGTCTAGTTACATTCGCTACATGTAATGGCACAATGTACACATACAAACACATTTCACAACAAACATGAAATCTGCATTATTGTGTTTCTTGTTTCATACATGTAGCTCATATTTTCATAAAAAGTATACTCTGTACATCAGTTTATTTTTTTATTATTCTCTGCATGCATGCACATACATGTACTAGTACTACATGTTTGTTTTGTTTGTTTGTTTGATGGTGTTTAACGCCACTTTCAGCAATTTTTCAGCTATATCATGGCGTCCAGTTTTTATTGGGGGAGGAAGCTGGAGTACCCGGAGAAAACCCCCGACCTTCGGTAGGAAAACTGGCAATCCTTGTCAATTAAGATTGGAGTCGAGTACACCCTGCCTGCAGTGAGAATCGAACCCGCAATCTCAGTGTTGACAGACCACGTGATCAATAGTAGACGAACTACCTTGACCACTCGGCCACCGAGGCCCCTAGTACTAAATGTAGTAGACAAATCTTTGTAATACATGTACATGATAAATGTTAACAAGTGTCTGGACACAGAAATATGTCTCGCCTGTATTCCGCATCAGGGCATAATTAAAACTAGAGTAAAAACACCTGTGAGCAATGCTCACCATTGATACCCCCCGCTTCACAATTACTTTGAAAATTCAGGTGTTCTTAATTATGAAATTGAAACTTTATCTAGTTAAACGTGAAGGCAAAATTGCAGATAATACATGTAACCCTCCCCAATCCCCCAAAGAATGGCATTCCCTATGTCAATGACAAAGTCCATGTTTTTCTATGGCAAACCTCCAATAATATTCTGATCAAAATGTTAAATATCCAATGCACAATGGCATTTGTGACCAAGATTCTGTATAAGTGTCAACAAATTCCATTCAGTGGTGTAGGAGGAATTGTAAATAAAAGATGGGTATCCCATTATGTCCATTACAAACTCCATGTTTTTCTATGGGAAACCCCAAATATCATTCCAATCGAAATGTTATATATCTAGTGCACAATGGTAATATGTGACAACATTCTGTGTAAGTTTCATCAAATTCCATTTAGTGGTGTAGGAGGTGTCGCACATAAGAAATGGGTATCCCCTTATGTCAATGACAGTCCGTGTTGTTCTATGGGAAACCCCAAATATCATTCCGATCAAAATAATAAATATCTCCTGCACAATGGCACTATGTGACAAGGATTCTGTGTAAGTTTCAACAAATTCCATTCAGTGGTGTAGGAGGAGTTGCACATAAGACATGAGGACCCCCTTAGGTCAATGACAATGTCCATGTTTTTCTATGGGAAACCCCAAATATCGATCCGATCAAAATGTTTAATATCTCCTGCACAATGGCACTATGTGACAAGGATGCTGTGTAAGTTTCTTTAAATTCCAGTCAGTGGTGTAGGAGGAGTTGCACATAAGAGATGAGGACCCCCTTAGGTCAATGACAATGTCCATGTTTTTCTATGGGAAACCCCAAATATCGATCCGATCAAAATGTTTAATATCTCCTGCACAATGGCACTATGTGACAAGCATTCTGTGTAAGTTTCATTAAATTCCATTCAGTGGTGTAGGAGAAGTTGCACATAAGAGATAGGGACCCCCTTAGGTCAATGACAAAGTCCATGTTTTTCTATGGGAAACCCCAAATATCATTCCGATCAAAATGTTAAATATCTCCTGCACAATGGCACTATGAGACAAAGAGTAAGTTTCATCAAATTCCTTTTAGTGGTGTAGGAGGAGTTGCAAATAATAGACAGTGTAACGGACGGACGGACGGATGGACAGACGGACGGACGGACGGACGGACGGACCGACGGAAGGACGGACGGACACCATGAACACTTTATACCCCCGCTTTTCAAGCGGGGGGTATAAAAATGTTTGTTTGCACTAAAGCGAGCGACCGGGAAAAAACCCGCAGACCAGGAAGTTTTTTATTAGCCCAAAAAACGAAAGTTTTTTTCCGGAATTTTCCCGTTGTCGTTTCCGTCATTGTTCCATCTTTACAATTATCGACATATTTCCGGTTAGTATGTATTAGTTTGAAACTCGTATTCAGGAAAACATCGACACATTTTCATATACCGGTATGATGCAAAAAAAAAAAGTTTACCTACCTACCTACCCAACCTGAAAACAATGGGTAGGGTAAGTCCAAACTGAAATATTTTTAAGTGTGGCCTCAGTAACCAAAATAAATTTCATCATAAGCATTACGTAAATAGCATTAGTTTTCAGCAGCAGCCTGTATAAATATTGTCACCATACCATGCTTAGTTACAGAGGAACTGTCCTAATACAAAAACTTTAACGTAGTCGTTGGACTGTGAAATTGAGGTCAAGGTCAGGTGACGCCTACCAGACAGTCCAGTGCTTGAAATTAGGATTTGCAACTCACTTGCCTGAATCCTGAACTTTTGGATTTTCTCTTATATTCAATATAAATGTTATCAAAATTTCACTTGCCCGAAAGGACTTTTAATGGCCAGGGGCCAGCGGACTTGTGCTAATTTCGCAGACTGAGTCATGTACTATTCATCAGCAACATATACATGATATATACCAAATATTGTCATCCTACCATGTGTAGTTACAGGGGAACAGTCGTAACCCAAAAACTTTAACATAGATGCTGGACCGTGAAATTGAGGTCAAGGTCAGGAGACACCTATCAGACAGTCATGTACTATTCATCAGCAACATATATACCAAATATTGTCATCCTACCATGTGTAGTTACAGGGGAACAGTCGTAACCCAAAAACTGTAACATAGATGCTGGACCGTGAAATTGAGGTCAAGGTCAGGAGACACCTATCAGACAGTCATGTACTACCGGTATTCATCAGCAACCTACATATATTGTATATACCAAATATTGTCATCCTACCATGCGAAGTTACAGAGGAACTGCCCTAACCTAAAAACTTTAACGTAGTCACTGGACCGTGAAATTAAGGTCAAGGTCAGGTGACACCTACCAGACAGTCATGTACTATTCATCAGCAACCTATATACCAAATATTGTCATCCTACCATACGTAGTCACAGAGGAACTGCCGTAACCCAAAAAGTTAACGTAGTCGCTGGACCTTGAAATGGAGGTAAAGGTCAGGTGACAGGTGACTGACTGGCAAGTACTCATCATAAGCTACCTCTGGAGACAAATTTGATGGACCTAGGGCTTGAGCTTAAAAAAATTTGGAGCAAGATATCCAAGTGTTCACTCTGCCGCCAGCACAGCCGGATTCCCAAACATATGTCTCTCTTCCGAATGTCGCAGGCGAGACAAAAATCAAATATCCAAATTTACATTTTCGCTGCTTATTACTACATGTAGTATGCAGGGCTCGCGTTGGTGGGCCACTCAGGTGAAGAATTCAGCCTTATCCTGATCCCACTTCGCCGTCGCTCATCTTCAAAAGTGAAGTCGCCCTTTCATTTTGTAGAATCGACTGATGTCGCCTTTAAATTTTATTCCCATTTTGGTAAGAAATCTTCATATTTTTTATACGGTACCACATCTGACATGTTTATTATGTTAACGCGTCAAAGTTCAACTGGTTCCCTTTTAACTTTTATTTGGTACATAAAGCCAGTGTAAAGCATAGGTTTCAAATATGACCGTAACAGTTCAGAGCACAAGAAGTGAAAATTTCTGGAGCGTAAATGAATTTGGTGTCGGAGATTGCAAAATATACTACGCTGATACATGTGACAACGGCTCTGTAAATGAACTTTGACTGAGGGAGAGGAAAATAGTTCTTATTTTGATATTTGACTGCGCCAAACTGTAGCATAGACAGTGGATTTATTATTCAATGGAATTTTAATATTGGAGCTGTATTTAAAAAGCAGTTTCATATAGAATTTATAAATTTATTCAGATAATTTATTAAATGTATTGGGTATTTTTTTATCTGATTGTTCAAAGCCTATTTCTGGACTATTTTATGGGTGTAAGGGAGTTTCCATGAGTACCCTTCGGATTTTCTAAATTTGCAAAAATTTTTATCTGACATGGCACCCCAAAAATTTAATGTGATATACGTGAAATTATTCCGGTCGTTTTGAGGGGTCTCTCATTACTCAAAGAAACTTGGTGCCTAAGTGAGAGCCAAAAATGTCAATAGTTTCCCCTATACAAAAATAATTAAGAGGCCATTGTCAAGTTGAAGTGGTGATTTTTTACTTGTTGTCTAACAGTTTGCATTTGTATGTCAATGATGTTATTAGTTCAGCCACTGCAGCTATAATGCTGTAACTTTCACTTTATTCTGTCAGATAACAGTAAACAATTAAACAAGCGTGGACACAGAAAAACGTCTCGCCTGAATTCCGCATCAGTAACGAAAATAAATTTCGTCATAAGCATTACGTAAATAGCATTAATTATGAGCAGCTGCCTGTATACCAATTATTGTCACCATACTATGCATTGTTACAGAGGAACTGTCCTAATACAAAAACTTTAACGAAGTCGCTGAACCGTTAAATTGAGGTCAAGGTCAGGTGACATCTTCCAGACAATCATTTACTATTCATCAGCAACCTATATACCAAATATTGTCATCCTACCATGCTTGGTTACAGGGGAACAGCAGTAACCTAAAAACTTTAACGTAGTCACTGGACCGTCAAATTGAGGTCAAGGTCAAATGGCACCTACCAGACAGTCATGTACTAATCATCAGCAACCTATATACCAAATATTGTCATCCTACCATGTGTAGTTACAGAGGAACTGTCGTAACCCAAAAACTTTAACGTAGTCGCTGGACCGTGAAATTGAGGTCAAGGTCAGGTGAAACCTACCAGACAGTCATGTACTAGTCATCAGCAACATATACACCAAATATTGTCATCATACCATGTGTAGTTACAGAGGAACTGTCATAACCCAAAAACTTTAACGTAGTCGCTGGACTGTGAAATTGAGGTCAAGGTCAGGTGACACCTACCAGACAGTCATGTACTAGTCATCAGCAACCTATACACCAAATATTGTCATCCTACCATGCGTAGTTACAGAGGAACTGTTGTAACCCAAAAACTTTAACGTAGTCGCTGGACCGTGAAATTGAGGTCAAGGTCAGGTGACACCTACCAGACAGTCATGTACTAGTCATCAGCAACCTATACACCAAATATTGTCATCCTACCATGCGTAGTTACAGAGGAACTGTCGTAACCCAAAAACTTTAACGTAGTCGCTGGACCGTGAAATTGAGGTCAAGGTCAGGTGACACCTACCAGACAGTCATGTACTAGTCATCAGCAACCTATACACCAAATATTGTCATCCTACCATGCGTAGTTACAGAGGAACTGTCGTAACCCAAAAACTTTAACGTAGTCGCTGGACCGTGAAATTGAGGTCAAGGTCAGGTGACAGGTGACTGACTGGCAAGTACTCGTCATAAGCTACCTCTAGACCAAATTTGATGGACCTAGGGCTTGGGCTTACAAAGATATGAAGCAAGATGTCAAGTGTTTACGCCGCCGCCGCCGCCGCCGCCGGATTCCCATACATATGTCTCGCCTCCAGCGACTTTCGTCGCAGGCGAGACAAAAATACATCTTTCTGTCTAAATTTTACTCAAAAACATTAAAATTTATGGTTTTCAACAGTAAGTTACTCAAACGAAAACAGAAGCCAAATTAATTTAGTTATTAAACACTATTGCAACTAAATAAATTCAATTTTGAACAAAAACCAAAAAAAAAAAATACCTGTGTGTACTTCAACCCTTTAGCATTGTTTAGAACAGCCAAAAAACAGCGCATGGGAAATCTGCAAGATTAGGTTCATATTAAGATATTGCTCACAAATGTACTTTCAACCAAATCCATGATACTGTTTACCCAAAAAGCATGCAAAGCCAGTAAAATATGGTTTGTATTTTATTTATATCATTAATTTTTGTCTGAAAAACTGATCCAGTAGCAACAGATAGAGTCGGGTCATAATCTAGCACGCACTTTTCCCCCAAAACAAATTATGATTGCATGACCATTTCTACAAGATGTATTTAATTTTAAATCCAGCATTTTTCCTCAAATGCTTAATTTTACCAAGGGGAAACACTTGTAATCAACATTCATATTTCTACCTTTTAGCAATTAACAAAATAGACACTAATAAAGTTAAAACCTGGTCAACCAAGGGAGATAATTGTAGGCACTGAAGAATGTAAACAAACTATAAAATGAAGCTTTTATTGTAAATATATGACATTGATCCATATTTAAAGAACAAAATTAGAAGATAATAATCCGATTCCGATTTTAGAAATACAATCACAGAAAAGTCTTCATGAGATTACAAAGATAGCTTAAACATTGTTTGTGGGAAGGGGTGGGAAGGGGGGGGGGGGATGCACATGTAGATGGAAAAAGCCAGGTTATGCGCATACATGTATATATATATATAAAAGTGACATATCAGTAGGTGGAGTGGTTTCATTTGGTAACCATGGACCTTGTACACAATAAATGCACTCGGTTACTAATTTTAAAAACATGTTTTTTTGCTTTCACTATTTATTTCAAATTCTTGTATTGATGTTTACTTGTTTACAATATCTGGTTACAACATCATAGCAATATGACGTCACAGTTTGCATGATGTCATAAAGGGTACTTCAAAACTCCTGGCTGTGTAAATCTCTTTTTTAAGAAACTTCTTTGGAAATATTGCTATTAACCTATTAATAATCAGTTGAATTGTAGTAAATACAAATGTACACCCATTTCTGAACCATAATTATTTGATTTATATATTGAGTACTGTATAAGAATGTTTGATTGTGAAATTAATACAAAAATTAGAAAATAAATGTAAAAATTTGTTCTAATAGATAAGTAATGTGCCCATTTTTCTTCTTAAAAAGGTAAAATTTTTATAACTTTGGAATTCAGTATTGATATTATTTAAAGATATAGCCTTCCTATGGTTTATTATGACATATATATAGGTTGCAAAAGCGATATAGATATAATGACACATGAAAATTGTTGATTTTTTTTAAATCAAGTGTTAAGTTGAACAATTGAAAGAGCTAAAGTTTGTTCATAAAACAGGTTGAAACGGCTTTATTTTATTTCGGAAT